>JABCKT010000002.1:0-294685 GCA_018858115.1 Tephrocybe rancida
CCCGCCTGTGCCGAGGCTGCCGATACTGGCATCAAAACCGGCGATCGTATTGATGCCGTTTTTTGATGCCGTTTTTTTCCATTTCCCGGATGTCCTCTGCAATTGGCGCGACGAGGGCCAGTCCGGGCCGGAGCGGAGAGCATCACGTGAATTGATTAATATTGTGAAACAGTTCAGAAACATCGATTCGAATTTCGCGTTCAAATTGGCTTCATCTTCAAGCTTCAAGGGCGACCAAACCCTACTACAGAGTAGCGGACATCACCTAGTCTCTCCTAGACAAACTCATCATATCGTACCTCCTTTCTTTAGATGATACAGGAGGTCGTTGTCAACTCGGAATCTATCAATCTCTTGATCTCGAACCCTTTGGAATTCTGCTTTCAATCAGCTGGTTCGCCTCTTCGGTCGTCATCTCAGATGCACGTTCTTCAACTCCCCCCCGGCGGAGCGTTTAAGTGACTTCCAGCTGACGACAAAGTCGCCTCCTTCCGTCCGCTGAGCATAGATCTAGGAAACGAGAACCAGGTCGTAGAGTTGCTCCGAGAGAAATACCCCGAGGAAATGTGTTACGCACACAGTGTGGGACTCAAGCATTGAACTTACAGCGATGTTCTGCGCCGTGTACCAATGCTCATATCCCCAAAACCCCGGTACACCCTATCCAGTCTTCGGGGAGGGTGTGTTCCGCGTGGAGGGTCCCTTTCCACGTTTCCTCTCACAGCGAAGCTTCCATAATAAGTGGGCAGATTCAGTTGTGAGTAACCTTAGAAAACGTGGGATCCCATCATCGGAGTCATTTTTCTTACCCCGGCCGGGTGCCATGGCGTCCACCAGGATATTCGGCGTAGACGGTTGTCGCCACACACCATCTCATGTCTTCTTTGTCGATAAGGTGTGTGCCAGACGCCAAATGATCCTTTGTCCCGGACTTTCACATTCCGAGAGAGTTCTTCAACTTCTTGAGTTGTATATATTCGACATTGCCCAGATCTTTTCAGTTTAAGTATCGATCAATGGCTTTTCACTCCTTAACCTCCGACTCAAGGGTAGTCATATGGCAACCCCTCAGAAACGACATTGCCGAAGTGGCTGTCGTTGCCCTGCTTTACGGTCAGCAAATTTTGTTGTACTAGTCAACATGTTAAATTAAGTGTTACCCAAGGAATTGTGTTACCTGTATTCTTCCTCGCGCCATTTCAGTTACTGTATGTCTCTTAGAACGAGGCATTGCAGCTCACCTATCCAGACACACATACAGGAAGCGCGGATTGGGCAGCTTGGGGCGGAAGATTTTGCTCTGTGTCTGCATCGTCAGTTTTCTGCTTGTCTCCTTGCTTTTGGTGACTACGGTACCGGCTATGCTGGAGTCAGCATCAACCGGGTTGAACATTCACACCATTGACGGATTCCCCTTGTCTCACAATGCAGAGGTAGTACAAGCCTATGTCAAAATACGAACTATCAAAGCAATATCGATGCTTTTCCTGGTGAGTCCTTGCACATGGATGCTTCGCAAGCAATGATACATGGCTAATACTAGGCACAAAGGTTCTGCTGAGTGACGCCGTCGTACTTTGGAGAGCATGGATTCTATGGCCAGACCAAAGATGGATAAAGATATTTCTTCTGATTGTGCTCTTTGCATTAGCAGGTGGATATACTATTTCAGCTCCCTGTCACCTGGCAATACCTAACCAGAAACAGGGCTTTCTATCACGGAGTTGTGGTTTGACTTAAGGGAACCAGTGTTCAACGGGCAACTGGACACGAATTCCAATGGAAATTTGCGATATTTCTTGCCTGTTTCGGCTGCTGCAAATGGCATAGCAACTTGCTTGATTTCAATCAAGTACTGGTCTGGAATACTCCTTGCTCGTGGTATACACAGCGGTCTCATACGCTGCTCCTCTGTAGGCGCCATCGTAAACTCACAGAATACCTGCCCCGCAGACGGTCCTATGTGGAGAATGTTTTGATTTTCCTCATTGAATCTGGTGCTGCCTACTGCGCGTTCCAGGTAAGATTGTTGAACACCGTTTTACACCCATTGTATTTGACAAAAGTAAAAGGTTTTCAACGCCTGCCTCTTCGACTGTAATAGCGACATAAATATCTGCGACAACCAAGTCAAAACAATTATTCGAATTGTGTATTATGTCCTCACTGTAAGCATACCTCGGAGTTACGATTACAGATCTATCAAACCCATTCTTGTCAGGCAGCCTACCCGTTGATGATCACTCTCTTCGTCAACAGCAGCAGTAGCATCGATGAAACCTTCAATCTTCCTAGTGCGTTCATCATGAACCAGACATCGAGATTGTGTGGGACAGTGACAAGCAGAGACCCTGATTTTAGCATTCATGATTTGTCACCAGGACTGGAACCAACCCTTTCCGTAAACTCTGCATGAATCTGACCGTGATTTTCCAGTAGAGAATACTTATGGTACAATCGCAGTGGTCGTAAAGAGCGAACGCCTTGCCTGGCATATACATTGCCATACTCGACTCCGATAACACTATACAACAACGTACTAATATTAAATTATTAATGCCACCTCGTAAGGATGAGGCAAGTATATGTAAGGACGAAGTTTCGAGACGAGTTCATTTGATAGGTTTCGAGGACGGGCAAAAATCTCCGTGATGCTGACATTTGCGTAGCAGTGCCGTTGTTCCAAACTTTCCGAACCCACACCGCCCAATTAAAACCCCAAGCAAGTAAGAGAGGAGGCGACGATTGATATCAACCTCCTCTAAAGAAAGGAGTAGCGGGCTCTGCGACTGCAAGGCGCCTTGCGCAGGTTATATCTTTGCCAAATCTTCCCCCGACGAACCGGCCCACATAGGATTCGCGGATCTGCCCGGGCCGGAGTATCCGAATGCTTTATAGTTGTTCAGGGAATGGGATAGAGTGTACAATCTACGATGTCCACTGACTACAGCTTTACACTGAACAACGGTCTGAAGATTCCCGCTGTCGGCCTTGGGTGAGTACCACTCCAGATTTCGATTTTCCGTCAATGATCAATTCTTGACAGGTGTTGGATGGGAGAAGTTGGAGGTGGAATTCGCGTATACGATATGTGCATCAAAGCTTTGAAGGTCGGTGGATTCCAACACATGAAACCAGCTTACTCAGTCGTACTATATTTATGATAGAACGGATATCGCCATTTTGACACAGTTCGTTCTCTCGCATGAGTCCGAGATGAAAGCTAGCTAAGCGTCTTCGTGCGGTGGACAGGCATCTAAATACGGCATGTCACAAAGAGATTTGCTGAACTCTCTTTATGTAACTTCTGACATGTGTGGGCAGGAAACGAAGAGCAAGTTGGCGCCGCAATCCGCGCTTCTGGTATCCCTAGAAATGAGATATATCTCACCACCAAACTTGCGTGGGTACTTGTATATATACATACAGCATGCTACGCGCGACAACTCACCTTCTTTAGAAATGACTGGAAGGATGTTCACGAATCATTCGACGCGTCTCTCAAGGAACTTGGCGTAGAATACATTGACCTTTATCTCATTCATTGGCCCCAGCATGCCGTCAAGAGTGGTGAGATCGTATTTCTTGTGTAACTGATACTTGACATTGAAGGGTCGGTAGAGGATGGCTCACAAAAAACCCTAACACCAGGAGAACAGCCTGATTTTATACAAGCCTGGAAGGAGATGGAGAAACTGGTGGAAACTGGTTCGTTTCGTTCTATCTTGTGGTACTCAATGTAACAAGCGATCAGGAAAGGTCAAGAGCATCGGCGTCTCGAATTTTTCTGTGAAGACATTGAACGAGCTCCTGCCCCATTGTACTATCGTCCCGGTGACGAATCAGGTGGAAATGCACCCTTGTCTTCCGCAGATCGAGCTCAAGCGGTTTTGCGAGGAGAAGGGTATCTTACTCACGGCTTATTCACCATTGGGTCGGTCTATGCCAGTTACTATATGCGAACCATCTGACTGAAGCGCGCTTGTGCAGGGCGATCTACGACGTTTTTCGCTGATCCCGTCATTGAAGCGATTGCGGAGAGGATCGAAACAACGCCTGCACAAGTATCCCTTAGTTGGGCAATTCAGCGGGGCACAATCGTCGTTCCTAAAAGTGAGGACGAGGGTAGGATGATTGCCAATAAGGAGGTCAGCTCCTGCCATAATTCTTCCTCTTATTACGGGGTTCATACTAGTCAATTGCTAGGTTGTATCACTGTCTGAAAGTGACATGAGGGCGATCGATGGCATCCACACCCGTCCAGGAATGCACAAATCACTGCTCAAATATCATGCACCAAATGGCACGGTCTTTGGATGGACATACGACTGGCTGGGTTGGAATATGACGACTGGTGGGATCGTCGCCTAAGGTGATTCGTTTCGTAACGACAGCACGAGAAGTAATTGGATATGTTGGAGCTATAATAATAAAAATCTAACAAACTCAAGGATAAGTTACTATCAGCGAGCAATAAACCCATTCAATTGCCATGAGGGAGGGAGGCGTAATCAATATTGTGAACCAATCACCAACATTTGGATTTCATGAGGTGTCGTAGATGCAGGTCGTAAAGCAGACTCGTAACCGTCGTTGTATGAGAGGAAAAGCCTCGATACAATCGTAAAGTAGAATCAGAGAGAGAAATGGAAGGTAGTTCGTGGGTCATAAGTTAGAGGAGCGTGTGCTACGGCTTGCATCGAGTGGAAAGGTTCAGGATTGTCTGTGATTTGGAAACGACTGAGATGTAGGATGAATACTGGTAGCCGGGAGTGTTTCTCGAGCCCGGCCGCTCGAGGACTGTGCTGGAAACTGCACTGGAAGGGCCAGGGAGTCCACAGTAGGCGCTACATTCAAAGAATGAAGTGCCGATTCGCGACGATGATACGACCTGACCTCCTTGGGAATTATTATCTGAACAGAAGATGGTCCAGGGGCAACTCGATCTTTACGTCGAGTACCAACAGGGATCGGGGATCCGTGGCCGAACTCGTAGTACTTGTTAAGCATCTGGTGTGTGGCGCCCAACAGTTCTTTGCGCCTTCTTTCGTCGATGGGTCCTTGTGAAGACAGTGAACTGGCAGCGTCAGACGGCCTCGATGACTGGCTTTCTGCGCTGCGGGGAAACACGCGACCAAGTAGGCTATCTACGTCCGACGAAGGAGTGGTTGGGTTATTCCCGGAATTCGTAAGCACTGCTGGTATTGATTGACGGGATGGAGCTGGGTCACTGAATATTGGAAGAGGCGCTAGAATATCATGGTTACTTGTCCATTCATGATAGTGGTGGCGCTGAGGGAGATGTGGCACTGGTATGGACGTTGGATCATCGTTATTCGGCTCGTAGTCACCGCCATCATCTCGAGTGCCTCGCGAGTGCCGCCGAGAGCGCCGCTTCGATCTGCGAGCCATTAACATCTGCGAATGCTCGTCTTCTGATCCGTACTCCGAGAATCGATTGTAGATCCGACGCCACCAGGAAGGTTGTCTCCCGCCTTTCATGCGTTTGACATCAGGCGGAGGGCTGATATTTGGTTGTTGAGAAATATCTATAAAAGTGTTGAGCGTAAGGACAGGAGTATAAGATAAATAACGTACCAGTTGTCAGTCCGCGTTTCTCTAGCTCCTTCTCAATCTGCGTGCCCAGGCTGTCGCTTTTCTCTCGTCTACTGTATTGTAATCCATACCCGTAGTCATCACCAAGGCCTAACCATTGTCGTTCTCCCTCAATGTCGACATCAACGTCTTCTAACACTTCAATCTCCACCTTTGGCAAAGTCGCCACCTTCCCCCTAGATATCTCATCAGCGCCACTATTATTATTTTTTGCTGAGGTTCGAGGACGGCCAAAAGCCTCCTCGTAGTGTGCGGTTCTTCGAGCTCCGACGTCATATGCTGGCTCTTTACCGCGCATCTTGTCCCATATATAGATCCAACCAATCCATATCTCACGAAATGTTTCACGAAAATCCATGGCATGGCCCAAAGACCGTAGGCGTGGTGTCTTCTCGGGCTCTGATCCCATTGAGTTGGGGGAATCAAAGTGTTGATAAGGTTTATATGAAAAGGCACGAATGTGAAGAAACGCGAAGAGCCTGTCAAGAAAAATCGAAATCAAAATCGAGAGGGTTTCACGATAAGAACAGAGGCGACCAACGTCATCTCAACTGTCTCCAGAACTGCTCCGATGCCGATGTTTACATCAGTCGCTGTCATGTACTTCGTCTAGACGGATGTTCAGAAGAAGGATGAATTGGTGTTCTTAGGACTCACATCTTTCACAACGCCAAACATGCTGAGAACTGAGAGGAATGTGGCTTGCCAGAAGGTGAGAAACACTGAAGAAGTTCATCAAAAAGGTGAACGAGTGGGAAGACGGACTAGACTCACCGACTGCTTTAATAGCGAACAGCTTCAACAATGGACGATGTGGGGCGAGATTGGGCGAGAGCGGGACATATAGTTGAATTAGGCAATACATGGCAACAGTGACGGAAATCGAGACAATAATTGTTATCTAAAGAACACCAATGTGAAGGTCAGCCAGCTATATTTCAACACTAGGCTAACTTACATATATATGGCCCCAGCCAAGCCCCCAAGAATCCTCACAATAAAGTCCCTTGTAGTCCAAAATGACCGCAGCCAGAGTTGTTCTATCATGATTCATCTGTTTGTGTGACTTAAACAATTGCGACAGTTGGGTTACTTACGTCGGACGAATCACACAGTATTGCAGAACACCCCACTTGGCGAGTTGAAGGAAGTATAAACCATCCTGTACATCACAGTAATCAGATACCGCTACGTGCGCGGATGTGGAAGGATCGACCTGAGGCTTCCATTTGATGGGCCCAAGAGGAAAGACCCATCTCTTAACTTTTTCGCCCTTCTTCCTCGCCTCACGGTCCGCTTCTCGTGATAGACCAACCTTGAGGAACACGGCCTTTTGTTCTTCAGGGTCATGAGAAACATACATCAGTATGAGATAGAAGAAGGCTGTCAAGACGGTCGATTCATAGGCATCTCGCACAAGAATCAGCACCGTAGAGTGATTCTGTTTTGTGAGGTAAGAGGCCACCTCCGGAAACAGCGATAGCCACTTACCCAGAATAGGAAAGATGCAAAGCTCACAAGGGCATAAATGGGGACCATGAAGAGAATCCGAACGATATCTGTGACGAATTCAGACAGTCTGTAGCCCACTAGTAGCTCGTGCAGATACACACATCTTTGTTCCCGTTTCTAAAGATTTTGTCAGGCTTGATTGACATCGCAAAGACGTGACAAGGTGTAGTTACGTTGGTATACCATTGAAGGTGCTTGTTGACTAGCCAAAATGAAACCAGAGTCGCTATCAAGGCAAAAGACCCAGAAATAATCCAGCCAACCTGCGTTGAACTGATGAGGAGAGGGCATAAGGTCAATCAAAATGGCGCTGCATCTACATGGTATGCTGTAGACCAATGGTCAAGGTCGTGTTGGTACATGCTGATGTGACTCCATAGACTGACCCTGTAATACGAGATTGCCATTTTGAAACAAAGGGGGAGTATCTTCCGCTCGTTCCTTGTGGCACGTTGCGTTAGATGACATTCAAGAGGCTCAGAATTTGTCCGTAGAAGTTATAGTAGTAGAAACCTCGATGGAGGATGCTGAAGGTCGTGCGGTCGTCAAGGGTATAGAGCCCGAATCCGAAAGATCGTAGCAGATGAAGGGGAGATGGGTGATATTATCGGTATAAAGATATAAATCGTTGGTGAGATAGTCGGTCTACTAAGTCCGCCAGGACGGCGGTGCCGTATTAGGTCGTCAAGCGTTGAGAGGCAAGAAGCCAAGGTCAACAACTTCAAGAGGCACGGGCAGTTTGACTCGCTACATTCAAGGCAACCGCGGCAACTGCCGAGGACGGTTAGGCGGCGGTCACAACTTTGCGACACTGTGACAGCCAAGCCTCTTTCATACACCTGTGAACTTCCGACAACGTCGTGGACGCTGGTGGACATACTGTATCACCATATCTGACAACGACTTATCACAGAGCGAACTCCCCTCTAGATCCTTATGATCATATGATACCCTCCCCACCTTCACCGCCTCAGATTTATCAGTACTTTGCCGACGCGATTTTCAGAGGCGATGCTCGAACGTCTTATGAAATACGGTGCATAGCTGGTGGCATGGCGTGACCTCTCCACATGTATGCCGTACCGTGCCGCTATTTATATGAGTGGATCTCCACTTTCCTCGTGTTCGACTATGGGGCGGTTCCGTCGTCCAAGCCTCGTACCATGGATGTTGGATGGTGGTCGCGATTTTGTTGAACGCTGGCGTCGTCTCTGAAAAGAGTGCGATATTACGGCAGGTTCGAATTTTTTGTTATTATCTTTCGACAACATAGTAACTTGCCTATTTGTGGCCAGGTTGTCCATGCGGTCCTGCGTATGCGCCTGTGAACGCTGACCTTCCGATAACATGTCTGCATGCTATGCTTCTATTCTTGTACGGTAGACGAACTATAAAGAAATGGCTTGTCAAAGATTCAAATGTCTGTTCAGTGGCACTCATCTAACACGATGCCATCTTCAAATTATGTCACTGTGTTACTGGGGATTTTCACAGCACTTTATGGCCTTTCCTCTGCCTCTGGAAGCGCTATGCAGGGTATGGACGATGCAGTAGCAATCCAACAGGAGCAGATTCAGAGAATGCATGATTTCCTGGGGCCGATCTCTGACCCCGGGACACCGAAGCCACCCCCAACGATTACCTTCAACAATCCTGCTGCCAAGAAGTTTTTCGTTGACGGAACCAAAATCCCCGAAGGCGAGCTGGATTGATTCCTACTGTATAGGGATCTACCATTTATTAGATTGTTAGTCGACTTTGACGCTGGACCATCGTATGCTGGCCTGTTGCCTATTTCTGGCAACAAAGGCGAGACACGAAAGCTCTTTTTCTGGTAAATAACGTACTGCTTGCCTGCGGTGTGTGCTGAAATCTCGTTAGGTTCTGGCCTACAAACAACGCATCCAACACGAAAGATCTCACTTTCTGGACTAACGGTATGGCTTCCTTGCATCGACAGACGCGGGGTCTGAACAACCGTGTTTGATTCAAGGCGGCCCGGGGTGTTCGTCGCTCGAAGGATTCTTGCAAGAAAATGGTCCCATTTGTAGGTTGACTTCAACAGAGCTAATTTTCTACTTCGTCTGAAATTCTCTCCAGCGTGGTCATGGGGTCAGGCAAAGCCTACGGCGTGAGTTTTATGTTGCCGTTACCTGAAATATGACAAATCGAAGCATCAAAGGAACCCATGGTCTTGGACGAATCTCTCCCATGTCCTCTGGGTGGAACAGCCGGTTGGGGTATGTACCTTGGGGCCACCCCCCCTATTATTATTAATGTTTGAACAGACAGGATTTAGCCAGGGCGCTCCGAACATCACCAACGATGATGAATTGGCAGCTCAGTTGACCGGATTTTTAGGACAGTTCCTAGAGGTTTTCAGCGAACTGAAAGGAAATAACCTCTATCTGACCGGAGAAAGTGTGAGTAGACTTTGTTTCGACTGCATAAATAGGTCCTCACATGCAGTGGCCAGTACGCGGGATTCTGTAAGAGGGTTAATTGGGCAAGTTCAAAACTTGCAACTAAACGATGCTCTACATCAGATGTCCCATATATTGCTAACTGGATATATGAACACCCTGGACTCGACCTCAGCCTGAAAGGGATTTGGATTGCGGACCCCTCGCTTTCATACGATGTGGTACAGCAAGATATTCCGGCTCTTCGCTTCGCTCAGGTAATTCGACTCTTCCTTGTTTGTGGCTACTAGACAAAAAATGGTATAGGCCAACAAGAACCTTTTCCCATTCAACAGCACATTTTGGGCAACTCTCCAGACGATATCGGACCGATGTGGTTACACGGATTACCTTGATAACTTTGTAACCTATCCGCCAAAGGGGCAACTTCCACTTCCAGTCGCAACAAACGGCACATTTTCGACAACTGCGGCCTGTCGCATGCACAGTCCCATACAACGTGCTATTGGCCTGTATGACGCCTTCTTCTTCTTTGGTTTATTATCCTGTTCTTACACTTCCGGTACAGTCTCAACCCCGTATTTGATGTCTATCGGTGAATAGATAATATAACTCGCACAACCATCTCAACTGATCCGCGACCCAGCGTTTCCGACACCTGGCCCAATTTGTGTAAGTCGGACTAGCTATGCTCAACATCAATGATACTGATTTATGGCTGCAGGGAGTGTCCTAGGCTTCCCGCGTTCCACTCAAGAATTTATCTACTTCAATAGGTATGTAGCAAAACTAGAAGCCTAAATTATACACCGTTTCACTCTAACTTTCAAAAAGGACTGATGTGAGTCGTGAAAAGTCACGCTAACGCCGACCTTACGAGTAAAGTTGACTCCGTTCTATCAGGTGCAAGATGCTATTCACGCACCTCATATCACTTGGAATTCCTGCGCAGATATCAGTGTCTACATCAATGCGGCAACAGGCCGAGGGGGCAACGACCAATCAATTCCATCCACCCTCAGTGTTCTCCCGAACGTCATAGAGAAATCAGTCCGGACGGTCATCGTTCACGGATTAGCTGTGGGTACTCACTATTTCTAAGTCTCGAGCGACCTTCATGATTTCAAAGGACTTCATTCTTGTGGCTGAGGGGACTCGCATCGCAATCCAGTGCGTATCCTTATTGATAGCAATCACTTCGCCCGGCGCGTATTAAATTATGTGACTGTTTAGGAACATGACCTGGGGCGGCGCTCAGGGTTTCCAAACACCGATCGAATCCGAAAACTTCCTCGTCAAGAATATGGGAGTATACGGAAATATGCATATTGAACGCGGCCTTGCTTGTGCGTTTCATGTTGATTGAAGAGAGAGTTCCATACTGACAACTCTTCACAGATGTCGAGTTTTATTTCAGCGGGCATATGACACCTCGTAAGTCAAGCTATCTACCTAGGCACAAGTACTTATAGGTCGCGCAGAATTCGTTCCTTGGGCGGCATTTAATACGATGTCCTATCTCTTGGGTCATCAAGACTCTCCTTCCTCTTGATGCGCTAAGCTTGGACCAGGAGTGAACCAAGATGACCATATGATTTCTGCAAAGAAAGGACTTGTGCACATTTACCGTTTGTTGGGATTTTACTGCTACGATCCTGTTCGAGATATGTTTGTACCATTGTCTTCAAATCCGAATTTTATGATCATGAGGAACATTTGACGGACGAGTACGAGCTAGTGAAAAAAGACATCTTTAGTACTACTAGTAGTAGTAGTAAGCACGTGGAGCGGGGTGAAGGTATCGAAACCTGATAAGATCGAGACCTGTACAAATCTTGTAACGATTGGATCACGTAAGAAATGATCAGCTCATCTGCGATCATAGCCGTCTCGGTATCGAACTAGTAAAGAGGCTCCACTGCATCGTATAAAAACTCCACCCTCCTGCGTTCATCTTGATCATCTACCTTCACCATGTCTTCCCCTCCTCTTCCACCAGCCTTGACCGGCCAGCTTGACGTTCTCATGATCGACAATTTTGACTCATTTACTTGGAATCTGTACCAGCAGATATCTCTCCTAGGAGCTAACGTTACCGTCATTAGGAACGATGCTATATCACCTGAATCCTTTCCTCAGCTGAAGATCAAATCCTTGATAATCTCGCCAGGACCAGGCCATCCGCAAACAGATTCGGGGATATCCAAAGCAGCCATCGACTATTTCCAGGGCAAGGTTCCCGTTCTTGGGGTCTGCATGGGACTAGAATGTCTTGTGGACTTATATGGTGGAGACATTGGGTGAGTACATTGCCCGATTTCTATAATCCAATACACACTTTGAAGATATTGATTCAACGGAACTGACAATTTCCTCAGATATGCCGGGGAGATTATGCACGGAAAAGTCAGTCGTGTCCTTCACGACAACAGGGGGTGCTTCAAAGACGTCCCTCAAGGGATAAAATCTACACGTTACCATTCGTTGAGCGCCTCTCAAGCGACATTGCCTGCCGAGCTTGCTATTACAGCCATTTCCGAGGATTCCGGCGTCATCATGGGGGTTCGCCATCGTCAATATACCTTAGAAGCTGTCCAATACCATCCGGAGAGTATCCTTAGCGACGGTGGAGATGCCTTGATGCGCAATTTCCTCTCCTTGCGGGGTGGATTGTGGGAGGAGAATCCGCAATCAGGTGTTCTTGATAATACCCTGCCGCCTTTCCCTGTTGAGGCTCTCTCGAAAGAGATCGCGTCGAACGCGAGTGCCACAGCTAAAATACCCACTATTTTGGAAAAGATCTACGCTCAACGCCTCAAGGACGTTGCCTTGGCTCAATCTACTCCTGGAACAACACTCACCGACCTGGAAACCCTTCTGCATCTCAACATTGCACCGCCGTTGATCCCTTTCGTTCCTCGCATTAAACAAACAATATCAGATAGGCCAGCTCTATTTGCCGAGATCAAGCGCGCATCTCCTTCAAAAGGCCCTATATCTCTTACGACATCCCCGGCCTCTCAAGCTCTGACATATGCACTCGCTGGTGCACAAACAATATCTGTCCTGACCGAACCGCAGTGGTTCAAAGGGTCCCTGCAGGACATGCTTCACGCTCGTTTGAGCGTAGCCCACCTTCCGAACAGACCCGCCATTCTCCGGAAAGACTTTATACTTAGTCGATACCAGGTGTTGGAAGCACGTATCTGGGGTGCGGATACTGTCTTGCTCATCGTCAGCATGCTTCCCGAAGCACTCCTCAGCGACTTGTACAAATATAGTCTGGAGCTGGGGATGGAGCCGCTGGTCGAGGTCAACAACGCAAAGGAGATGGAGATCGCTCTGTCTCTTTCCGCCAAAGTCATTGGGGTGAACAACAGGAATCTACATGATTTCGAAGTTGATATGGGGACGACTAGCCGCCTCAGTGACATGGTCAAGGAGAAGGATGTGATTTTGTGTGCTTTGAGCGGAATATCTTCGCCAGATGACATTCAGAGATACTCCTCCGACGGCGTCAAAGCCGTCCTCATTGGCGAAAGTCTCATGCGCGCCGAAGATCCTGCCTCGTTCATCCGCCACCTTCTTTCACTACCTGGCCCTTCAGCTTCCACACCTCAGTGGCAAACGGCTCCCCCTCTAGTCAAAATTTGTGGCATTCGAAACAAAGAAGAGGCACTTGCCGTCGCCGAGGCCGGTGCGGATATGCTTGGCCTTATGTTCGTAGAGAGTGCGAAAAGCCACATCAGTCTGGAAACTGCCAAAGACATCTCAGCGGCCATTCGAACTTTGCGTTATTCGACCGCATCGCCTTCACCTTTACCTGACGTCGGTAACAGCTCGTGGTTCAGTGCGCATGCCTCACGCCTTTCCGCCTCCACCTCCCGCCCTTTGCTGGTTGGCGTTTTCCAAAATGCGCCTCTCGCCGAAATTCTTCACGCTGTATCTTACGCACAGCTGGACGTTGTTCAGTTGCATGGTTCTGAACCTACGGATTTGGCACATCATATCCCTGTGCCTGTCATTCGCGTCTTCCACATTGGCGATGGAAGTGGTGCCGATGGCATCACAAGGGCTGGTGCTCATCAGTTTGTGCTTTTGGACAGCTTGCGAAAGGATGGCAGCAATGTTAGTGGTGGCTCAGGGAAAGTTGTTGACTGGGACTTCGCAAAGGCCATTGTTGACGCAGGAGAAGCAGTGAAGAAGGCTCTATCTTATCAAGCCCCGACTATACAAGCAGATGCACCGACGGTCAACGAGGAAGCAGACCCGGACACGTCCATTATGACAACTCCTGCTACCACTTTACCCTCCAAAGCCCCGCTTCCCATCATCCTCGCTGGTGGTCTCACAGCTGCTAACGTTGCGACAGCGATTGAAAAAGTTCGTCCGTGGGCTGTGGATGTAAGCAGCGGGGTCGAGACTCCAGATCGACAGGGCAAGGACCTCGACGAAGTTCGGGCATTCATTCAGGGAGCCAAAGGCACAGTCAACTGAACAATTGAGAATACGATAGGTATGGCTGAATTCAATTCAATTGAAATGTTCTTCGCAATGTCATTGTAAGATTTCCGGTCCGGAAGAACGGGTATACTTGCCAATATATCGATATTCCTATACATACATACTTACATATCCAACGCCTCCTTAAATCTTCTTCTTTATATCAGTTCCAGTGGTTTGTTATGCCCTGAGGCCACCGCCGAGATGAGTCCCGGCAAGCTCGCGTTCGAGCTCTTCGCTGGGATCATCCATAACAGGGCTGGCAGGTCTATTGCCGCCCGCAACAGGTGCTGTGAATGACGAAGTCGCCCCATGCATAGGTCCATGCTCATGGACAGGCGAGTTGAGAATCTCATCTCGCGACGGGATTGGAAGACTACATCGCTCATTAATTAACATCGGACTGACGACCATATACGGAAACGAACCTATCCTGACGGCGTATTTGTCCAGACGCTCTTGCTTGTGCGCGGACCTCTGCACGGAAAGAGTTGACCTCGTCGACGATAAGCTTCTTCATGCCGTCGATACTATCCTCCTCTTCAAATCCGAAATCAAATTTCTTGACGTAAACATTAGCATAGCAACAAGCCAATCAAATGGCTGGCAAGGGACGAACAATATCGCAGGTGGGCTCGTCGGCCGGGTCATGCCACACTTGGAAGTACGGGTGATTCAGCGCTTGTTCGCAACTGATCCTCTTGGCTGGGTCAAAACACAGCATTTGAGACAAAAGATCTGTGGCCAGAGGGTTCGCATAAGGGAAGAGGGTCGAGAATGGCACCCTGGGCTTAATGGGAAGTGATCGAATGTAGTCTTGGGCCTGTTGAGAAAGGTTTAGGCATGGAATATGGATGGATAAATGCGGTCATACACGGGGAGAGCCGACGCGGCGCAGGGTATCTTCAGATGGAGTTCCGAGGTAATGGAGCACCTGATTCAGTTGATCAACATAACTAAAAGTCAAGTCAATCAAGCGTGACTGGCGAGAAAGACATAAAGCTTACTCCCGGCCTTTGAAAATAGGTTTCCCTCCGAGCAACTCAGCCAAGATACAACCAACTGACCACACGTCTATGGCCGTGGTCTATGCAGACAGGCGTTAGAAAGTTATCCCGCGTTGGTGTCTGTATATCTTACATAGTTGCCAAAGCTCAACATGATTTCGGGTGCCCTGTACCAACGCGTGGCAACGTACTCAGTCATGAAGCCTTGGTTTCCTGCCGCACGCGATGTTCCGCCCCCGGGGGTGTAACCTCTGGCCAGCCCGAAATCACAAATTTTGAGATCGCAATCAGCATTAACAAGAAGATTGCCTGGCTTGAGATCGCGATGCAAAACATTGGCAGAGTGGATATACTTCAATCCGCAGAGAGTTTGGTATAAAAAAGACTGGAAGTGAGCATCGGTGAGGGGTTGTCTGGAACGAATCTATGATTTGGCGTTCAATAAGAGAAACTGTTAACCAGAAGCAATAGCACTCACGATCGCGTGTAGATCCGCCTCCATGAGTTCTTCCTAGAGGTAAAGCCAGTAAGAAAAGGCAATGTTGAGCTAGTTGAGCTAGCCGAGCCTTACATAGAGATAAACTTCGTCAAAGTTGCCGTTTGGTTGGAAGACAATGTCCATATCATACAAACATGTAATCTAGGAGCAGTCAAGATATGCATTGAGTTCCATAATTGATCTAGAACATACGTTCTTGTGTCCACGGAAGTGATGCAAGAGCCTGATCATCCCAGGTTAGCAGCGTCTAACAGGATTGTCCCTCTACACACCTGATCTCGCGCAAGCATCTCTTGGTAAGGATACGCTAGAAATGCAGAATTGAGGTGACAGCACTGTAGTATTGATAAGAAAATCGACCTTAGTGTTGATGTTGGTGATCTTTTTAATCGCGCATCCCTCTCCTGATCTGCGATGGGTGGCGGATACTACACAACCATAAGCACCTTGGCCAAGTTCTTTGACGAATTGGTATTCAGCATCGACGACAAAGGTCGAGTTCAGGGCGGTAAAGCTGTGTCGCTGCATGGCTGCGCGGGGGAACTATCTTCTGGGAGGTCAATGGCAACTGGAAGCGGCGCTACAACAGATATCAGCATTATGGGCGCGTATCGATCATCTGTACAAAGCGCCACAAACAACGCGCAGTGCGAACACAGCCTTGCTTGCGCGTGTCAACGTTGCTGTGATATGCGTTCTTCACATGTCTGGCTCGGCCGAGCACTGCTTTGCGGTGCGGCCATCGTCTCCACTGTTCTCTATAAAATCATCAGTAATTTTGCGAGGAGTTTCATCGTTTTACCTGCAACTCAATGGGGGCTAAATTTCTTTGCTGTCTGCCCCTTCGGCTCGGCGTCCTCGTCATTGCTTTCATCCAGTTCGTGATAACGGGCGGCGCTGCGGGTCTGGTGTGGTGGCTGCTAGCAGCCGCGAGTAATGGTGGGTCATGCCAACGTCTCCATACTGCTAGTTTCTGTAATTGACAGGGACCGTATTTGGCAGAATCTCAGCTCACCCAGAAGCTTAAGGCAAGCATATACCTGATTGGGGCCGTTTACACAGCGAGTGCGCTCATCAGCTTGGTTGGGTTAGTCCACTCCAAGTACACTTAAAACGGATAGCACACTGACAGCGCATCAGATTCATCGGCGCACTTGCAAAGAAATTAGGAGCTATCAGAACATACCTCTTCGTGCTCTATGTTACTCTTTTCGTCCAGATCGCAATCACGGTCTACAGTCTCGTCAGCTACTATCGTTTGAGGAACGAGACGGGCACAGACTGTACTGTCACGAGCAACGGAAATTCTGTTAATCTATGCGAAGAATACGCCAAAATACCTCAGGCTGCGGTCATTGTTACGACCATTGTCCCAATCCTCATTCAGATGTGTGAGTAGAATTTTAAAGCAAGGTTTTCCAATATTGACTCGCTCCTTTGAAGATGCTTGCTACATTGTCTCAGCGTATAGAAATCGACTCCTCAGGCAGAAGCACAAACACAACAGAGGCATAGCGATGGATTCTTCTGTGAATCCCGTCTACGCGTCGGTACCTGCCACAGAGCAAGGGTATTCTGCACCACACACGAATGCACCATACATCTACGGGGACGGTGCCCATGCTTTTGGAAACCACGATGGAGCTCATCATGTATGATTAGCTACCCACTGGCAGGCCAGTAATGGGACGGACGACTCATGACTCGGCGGAGGACTTTTACGGACAATACATCGGTGCAAGCTTATACCTACATATTCTGTAATATTTAATGTGTTACATTAATTATCTCTCCGGATGACCCGCCCTTGACAATGACATTCTTGACAAGCAATTTTTGCGAGGTTGCTCTACAAGTAACATAAGGCACTGAAGATTTGAGAGACGTTTTAGGTTTTCTTCAACTCCATACATATGTTTGGATCAAGTGATGGTGGTACACAGCGCGATTTCTGAGATTTCTTGGCAACAGATCCGCTAATAACATACTCGACGACCATGACTGACGACTTTCGACGGCTGGTGTCCACCGCAAACCCAGCCGCTCGCTACCAACCCGCTAACGACCTCTATAATGGCTATCCCCCATCTTCCTCAATGGGTCGTTACTCCGACCAGAACTCTCCGCAGCCTGTAATGGACCCGTTCTTCGATGACGACGACGACAACATGCCAGACTCTGCGTTCGGGAGGCCGAAGGCAATGGAGTCTCAGGAGAGTGGCTTGCCTCTCGCTCGATCTGCTGCACCACCTGCTGGTTCGGGTTCCTCCAAGCTAAGCTTAGGCGATGGTGTTCCGCAGGGTTGGAACTTTGACGACGATGACTTTCAGCCTGCTGGCATACCTCCTGCTCAACCTGTGAAGTCTCCGGCCAAGAAAAGGAATTGGAAATGGCCCTGGCAGAAGGAGAAGGTGGTTGGGGGGGAGCGGGTCATTGCACTCAATAATAGCGCGGCCAACGCGGAATTTTCCTCCAATTTTGTTTCAACGTCCAAGTACAACCTTGCTTCGTTTATACCCAAATTTCTCTTCGGTGCGTTACTCTCAAAATCCCGTCCATTCTGACCCTCATTTCTTCTCATGTCAGAACAATTCTCCAAATACGCCAACTTGTTCTTTCTTTTCACGGCATGTATCCAACAAATCCCTGGTGTATCCCCCACCAATCGTTATACTACAATTGCACCGCTGGCGGTAGTTCTCTTGGCTTCGGCCTTCAAGGAGGTACAGGAAGACCTGGTATGTTTTGAACCATGTAGTACTTTTACTTCTTCCTCAAGGCCCATTAGAAACGCCACCAATCCGATGCGGAACTCAATGCTCGGAAAGCGAAGGTCCTTACACCACAGGCAACATTTGCAGAGAAGAAGTGGAAGGATATTGAGGTCGGAGATCTTGTCCGGCTAGAGAGCGACGATTTCATTCCGGCCGATATGTTGCTCATAAGTTCGAGTGAACCCGAGGGACTATGCTACATCGAGACGTCGAATTTGGATGGGTGCGTCCTTCATAGCTCATCTTACTTTCGTCTGAATGCTTGAACTTTTGATGGGTAACAGAGAGACAAATCTTAAAATCAAACAAGCGTCTTCTCAAACGTCATCGCTTACGGCTCCTTCTCTTGTCCATACACTGCGCGGTTCTCTTCGCTCTGAACAACCAAACAACTCTCTCTACACGTATGAAGGAACTTTGGATCTCCTCACCCCGGAAGGCATGCCGAGACAAGTGCCTTTAGGTCCAGACCAGATGCTATTGCGCGGAGCACAGATTCGGAATACACCCTGGGTATACGGCCTAACTGTCTTTACCGGTCACGAGACCAAACTAATGCGGAATGCGACGTGAGTCTCCTTCTTGTCATTCCTGGTTATTGGCCTGATTAGTCGTCAGCGCTGCCCCTATCAAGAGAACCGCAGTGGAGAGGCAGGTCAACGTGCAAATTGTCTTCTTGTTCATCTTTCTCCTTGCTCTTTCTATCGGGTCTACCATAGGAAGCAGCATCCGCACATGGTTCTTCTCATCTCAGCAGTGGTATCTTTTTGAGTCTGCGACTCTAACCGGTAGAGGTGAGCTAGCTCCACGCGCTCTGACTCTCCTGCAACTCAATTTCAACCCACAGCGAAAGGATTTGTCGAAGGTCTGCTGATCTTTTACTTTCTTATATGCAATGACGCATTAATCCTTTGCTCAGATATTCTAACATTCGTTATTCTCTACAACAATCTGATTCCCATCTCTCTCATTGTCACAATGGAAGTTGTCAAGTTCCAACAAGCGCAACTGATCAATTTCGACCTTGACATGTACTACGCCAAAACAGACACCCCCGCTCTATGTCGCACATCTTCTCTCGTAGAAGAGCTCGGCCAGATTGAATATGTATTCAGCGACAAAACAGGAACGCTTACCTGCAACGAGATGGAGTTTCGATGTTGTAGCATCGCAGGGGTGGCGTATGCTGACGTCGTTGACGAGAACAAGCGCGACACGGAAGAAGGTGGAGATGGATGGAGGACTTTTGCGGAGATGAAAGCATTCCTAGAGCACAACCCCAATCCATTCGTGGACGTGGGATCCAGGTCTAGTGCGGACGCCTCAGAAGCTCGGCAACGGGAAGTTCTTCAGGAATTTCTTACACTGTTGGCGGTCTGTCATACAGTCATTCCCGAACAAAGGGACGGCAAGACGGTCTACCAAGCCAGTAGCCCGGATGAAGCGGCTTTGGTGGCTGGTGCTGAACTCTTGGGCTATCAATTCCATGTGCGCCCTCCAAATGCATTTGATATAACTTTCTTTGACATTTCCTGTAGACGCGGAAGCCGAAATCAGTTTTTGTCAACATTCAAGGGGAATCCCAAGAATTTGAGATTCTGAATGTATGCGAGTTCAACTCGACACGGAAACGGATGTCAACCGTAATACGGGCGCCGAATGGAAAGATCAAGATCTATACAAAGGGCGCAGATACTGTCATTCTGGAGCGATTGAGTAAGAATCAACCATACACTGACAAAACCATGGCTCACCTGGAGGTAAGTATTTTAACATATGTGTGGCTCAATTTAAAAACTTTGGTTCAGAATTACGCTATCGAGGGTCTTCGGACGCTCTGTCTGGCTTATCGCGACGTACCAGAAGAGGAGTATCGACAATGGTCTGCTATCTACAACCAAGCCGCTGCCACCATCAATGGGCGTGGAGATGCACTTGATCATGCAGCGGAGCTGATCGAAAAGGAACTCTTCCTTTTGGGGGCTACAGCCATCGAGGACAAGTTGCAAGACGGCGTCCCTGACACTATCCATACTTTGCAGATGGCTGGTATAAAGGTATGGTGCCACAATCACATTATTGTTGAACGTAATTCAAAGTTTGTCCAGGTCTGGGTATTAACAGGAGATCGGCAAGAAACCGCTATCAATATTGGAATGTCATGTCGATTGATTTCGGAGTCTATGAACTTGGTTGGTGGACCTTGACTTCTCTGTGATGATCCACTCATTTGATTCACAGGTCATTGTTAACGAGGAAAATGCGCGTGACACTGAAGAGTTCCTGAGTAAACGGCTCAATGCGATAAAAAATCAACGAAGTTCTGGCGAACTTGAAGATCTAGCACTCATTATTGGTATGGATTCAGCCGCATTCCGGGCCCTCACTATTGAACGAATATGGTCATAGATGGAAAGAGCTTGGGATTCGCCTTGGAGAAGGATATTTCGAAGATTTTTCTTGAACTGGCGATCATGTGCAAGGCTGTCATTTGCTGTACGTCGTCACATCCAAATTAGCGTGTCATCACTCCTCAACTCTCAAGCACTAGGTCGCGTCTCTCCACTACAGAAAGCTCTTGTCGTAAAACTAGTAAAGAAAAATCAGAAGGCGATACTTCTTGCCATTGGCGACGGTGCCAACGATGTCAGCATGATTCAAGCTGCTCATGTCGGAGTTGGCATATCTGGAGTCGAGGTACTGCCAGCGCACGCCCTCCCTTTGGATATGGCTGACATATGTCACAGGGTCTCCAAGCCGCTCGTTCCGCTGATGTTGCGATCTCACAGTTCCGTTACTTGAAGAAACTCTTGCTTGTCCATGGCGCTTGGAGCTATCGGCGGTTGTCTACTCTCATTCTATGTATGCCTCTCACTCAACGTTTGCGTCTGTCTGACTGATTTCTTCTTGATAGATTCCTTCTACAAGAATATTGTTCTGTACATGACGCAGTTTTGGGTACATATGAATGCCTATTGTCGTCCTCGACAACTCACTGAATCCGCATCCAGTACTCCTTCTTCAACAATTTTTCTGGACAGATTGCATACGAATCCTGGACGCTGTCCTTATACAACGTTGTGTTCACGGTCTTACCTCCTCTTGTCATCGGCATTTTTGATCAATTCGTGTCTGCTCGATTTTTGGACCGATATCCACAGCTTTACATGCTAGGACAGAAAAATGCATTCTTCACCAAGACAGCATTTTGGCTATGGGTTGCGAACGCCCTCTACCACAGCATCGTGGGTTGTCATCCTCATGACTAGTCACTCGTCTAATACCGTCATTCGTTGTTAGCTTCTTTATGGATTCTCCGTTATCCTATTTTGGGGAGATCTCAAGCAGACCAATGGGCTCGATGCTGGTCACTGGTTTTGGGGTACAACGTTGTACCTTGCTGTCCTACTCACGGTGTTGGGTAAGGCTGCATTGATCTCAGAGTTAGTGATTTGTCTCTGTTGCCTTTCGCTACTGATTTCATTCCCTCTTGTAGCCTCTGGACAAAGTACACCGTCGCCGGTTGGTTTAATCCTTGTTTGAAGGTTTTAATTGTCTGACACGGGTTATCAGCCATCCCTGGATCTTTTGTCTTTACAATGCTTTTCTTGCCCCTGTATGCCGTTGTTGCACCAGCTATAGGTTTCTCCACCGAGTACTCTGGCATTGTTCAGCGCCTCTGGACCAATGGAGTTTTTTATTTCGTTCTCCTCCTTATCCCCGTATTTTGTCTCAGTCGCGACTTCGCATGGAAATAGTACGTGGCATTCTATCATTTCCTTTGATTCGAGCTCATGTGCATTGCAGCTACCGGAGAACGTATAGACCCCTTTCGTATCACATCGCGCAGGAACTGCAAAAATACAATATTCCGGACTACCGACCACGGCAGGAACAGTAAGTATTCGTCAGATCCTTTCTCAGCCTGACTCAAAATCTCGTGTTTCAAGGTTTCAGAAGGCTATCAAAAAGGTTCGGGCTACTCAACGCATGCGGCGAAATCGTGGTTTTGCCTTCAGTCAGACAGAGAACGCTGGCAAACAGGATCAGGCCAAACTGATTCGCGCGTATGACACGTCAAAGTCACATTCACGACCCACTGGCTATTAGACTCTTACGCCCTCTGGACGGACTATGTAATTTATATCGGCACCCGTATCTTAATACCTTGCATTACAACACGCAACCACTACTTACTCGGAGCCGGCGCTGTTCCCACCGTAGTTCATTCGAAGCTGTTGCTTGTCTACGTGTAACGCTACTTGAATCTGTAAACTACGTTAGCAGGTTTCCATATGAACACGCATCGACGATAAAAATGGCACTTCTAATACTTACCTTGGAAGCGGGGATGTAAAGGACATCAAGATGATCATTTGTTGGCCAACGACAAGACCAATATAGGTGGCGAATACTGAAATTTGATGGAAACAAACGTCGTCTCGACTCATTCCACTGTGCCCAGAACTGTGTCTGGATCGACCTGGAGGGTGCTGGCAAGAGAGAGTGGGGGACGGACTAGGGGAGAGAAGGCCGCGTACATAAATACCAACGTTGACGTCCAGCGGTTGTTTCTAGTTACAGCCTTGTGTATTTCTAGGTCTTGGCATTGACAACAACAGATCAAAGACGAGACTGTCGTGAAGGATATATACGCAGCCATCCTATACCACCATCGCTCCTCTTTTCACCCTCACCCTTTCGGAGACTGCGTCTCGTTTACTTTCTTTTTCCTTTACTTCTTCTTTCCTAATTTTTTAGAATTCTCCACGCACTCTTTTAACTCCCGAGCCCTACTACCTTTGGCTGGCCATGTCTCTTAAAGCTGAACTCGAAACATGGGCTGCTGCTCTCAAAGCATACGACGAGGAGGACTTTGAGCAGTCCCTCGATCTCTTCTCCGTACGCTACTTCATGCACTGCTTTGCCATATATGCTGTTTATTCACGGGGACCCTAGCGTATTGCAGACTCGTCAAAGATCTTGACCAACATGGGTCTTATCTATGCGACCCTCGGAGAGCATGAAGCTGCCGTCGAACGTTTCATAGAAGCCACTGGTCTCGATCAATATCTGGCTGTCGCGTTAGTTCATGCCTTTGCCGATCATATATTCGACCCTTCATTGAAACGTAAACTCACTTCAGATACTTTCAATGCGGCGTGTCCAACTTCCTACTCACTCGCTATGACTTGGCATCCAAGGACTTCGAGGAAGCCTTTCTATATTTGAGGGGTAACCAGGATATGTGTGTCTTGATCTTCGTCGACCGTTCGGCCGCTCATCATCATCGCAGCAATTATGAACAACTTGGCCTCAAGTTCCGGCTGTACTCTGCTGAGGTCCTTTTCAACAAGGGCCTTACGCAAGTATACCTCGGTCGTATGCAGGAAGGACTACGAGATATGGAGGAGGCAAGGCGAGAGAAGGTTACTGATGAACATAATGTCATCGACGATGCCATCCAAGATCGAGGCGAGGGTTATACGGTTTTCAGCATAGTTAGTTCCCTTCATGCCTCTCTCTCTCACCTATTCTGATCTGACTTCCCTAGCCTGTTGGTGTGCTGTATCGGCCATCTGAGAAGAAATTAAAGAATTCTGTGACGAAGGACTACATGGGTAAAGCTGTAAGTCCCACTCAATTTCCCTTTGCCAAAACAATTGTCGAGATATGTTTAGAAATTGGTCGCGGCTAGTGATCCCGGGGATACCTTCACCACCTTCACAGGTAGCACTCGCCTAAAACAAGGTATATCGCCCAGCGGTGTGTTTGTTGATCGCCCCGACTTCGATTCCGCCGTCGTACAGAGCAACCTTAACCGTAGCGCAACTGCTCCGGCGTCTTCTGCCAGTGAGTTCAACTCCTTCACTTTTTACAATTTTCTCAAACGCTCTTGTAGGACCTGCAGAGGACAAACCACGTTCTGCTGGATTAGAGCGCGTCAAGACCACCCTCAACGTCCCGTCCAATGCTCGTGAACTTACGTCTGGGCAAGGACCGTCTCCATCATCGGCTCAGCCACCACCCAATATTACCCCTGCTAGAAGTAACACTTCAGGCAACCCGAATTTTGCACAACCCCCGAGTAATCCCGTCCGAGGCCTTAGTATCAAGCGCCCCGGTAATACCCCTCCCACGTTTCCTGTCAAAGGTTTACCTGGCATTTCTCCTGTTGGGATGTAGCTGACTTATACCCTTGACAGAACCCGACAATCGACTCACTGAATTCTACGACGATTATCTTGATTCATATGGTGATGGCGATAACGGACCTTCCGTTCCGCCCATCCGTAGCGGTGGCGCCCCCGCCGCTCCTCCCGACCGCGTCGCTGCATGGGCTCGTTCCAACGCAAATCCCAACTTCGCACCAGCTCGTTCAGGCTCCCGAAGCGCACCTGCTAGCAACTATGCCCCTAGCTCATTTGGCACGGTTCGCAGAAGAGGCACTAGGCGCAATCCTGGTCGAGGCCGTGGCCCAAATACGTACGAGGAGGAAGAGGAGGAGGGTTATGCAAGCGGCGATTATGATGATGCTCCCTTCGAGCTGGTCAAGATTCGCGTCAAGGTACGGAGTCCTTTATCGGGGCTCAGAATCCAACTCAACCTTCTGCTTTGGCTAGGTTCACTATCAAAATGATGTTCGTGGAATGACCCTGACTCCCGACATACCTTTCGAGGAGTTCATGGAAAAGGTCACCACCAAATTCGGCAAGGGTATCAACGGCCTCAACCTCAAGTTCAAGGATGAGGACGGTGGTCAAGTGACTCTCAAAGATGAATCCGACTACGAGCTTGCCATTGAGACGGCGCGCGAGAGCTCGAAGGGCAAGCCTGAGGGGAAGTTGGAGATTTGGTGCACCGACGTCTGATCGTGATCCTCGTTGGCTGTCGCTGCAGACGGCTGGCGTATGCATACAACGTACTTGTATATCCTCTGTTATTTTTTATTCTGGTGTTTCAAGTCGCTATCTGACATCTGTGTCTCCTGGATCCCATCTAACGCTATTAACGCTTGTCAAGACATCATTGTATTCTATCTTGTAAATCACTTGATCGTAGAGAAATAAGTTAGGCACATCGAAGCAGGCGTGAATCAATCTAGGAGAGATTACTGTTAGTGCTCATATTTTGGTGGAGCTCATGAGGAAATCTCGATGGGCGATCTGGTGTTTGTTGCTTACTAATCAAGATCAGCCCAAAAAATATTATCCCACTCAAAACAAATTTCGACCACTGAAGGTGACTAGATGGGCCTTTCTGGGAGGAAAGTCAAGCAACGCATCCCTGCCGATCCCCGCAATCTGGCATGGGCAGATGGTTAGTTCCACCTCGGGGTTCACATATTCACACTAAGAATCAATAGATGCTGCGAAGTTTGGTTCGAACTACCTCTCAAAATTCGGATGGGACGCCTCCAAAGGTCTTGGAGTGGACGGTGATGGGCGCACCTCCCACATCAAGGTCTCCCACAAACTCGATATGCTGGGTATCGGCGCCGCACATCAAAGGGACCCAGATGGTATTGCATGGAAGCAAAATAAAGACTTTGAGAGTCTTCTGAAGAGGCTGAACGAGAACATCCCAGCCGACGCCACTCCTTTGAGCATTGCGGTGGAGATTAAGGAAGAAGTATTGGATGAGGAGGTTGAATCACGAACCGATGAGAGTGGGACTGAGAAAAAGCGGAAACGAAAAAAGGACCGGGAGAGCAAGTCTGAAGGAAAGGCGAAGAAAAGGCGAAAGAAGGATACAGAAGACGGGGCAAAGGGTGTGGAGGATACAAAAGGCCTCGATGCCACAATACCCTTAGAAGATTCGAAGCCCTCTGCACCCTCCAAACCATTTGTCCCCCGGAACAGAGCGTAAGTTCTACATTGTCGCTCGCGGTTAACGTGGGCTCATTATTTACCTCTAGGCATCGTGCGCGGGCCATCGCATCTAAAGCAATTGCCTCCAAATCCTCCGCACACATTGCCGAAATTTTGGGCATTGCGCCTACCCCATCTACATCCAGCGTGGCCTCAGGTTCTGGGACCCCGCTTGGCGGGAAGCTCACTCCGCTCGACGATGACACGATAACGCTCGAGAAACTAACTACGTCTACCAAAAGCGTTGCGGACTATTTCAAAGAGAAGCTCCTCGCCAAATCGTTCAAGTCTGGGACCCAGACACCCACCACGCCCCTTCCTGAAGCTGTCAACCAAGAAGAACCGTACGATGCGCCGAGAGGTGGCTTGGGCGCTTCGCGCATGGGGTTGGGTGTCAAGGCCGAAACCCCTGACACGGAGACCCAACGGATCGGCTTGTCCAAATTTTCTTCACTGATGTCATCGGCATTCCTCTCCGCTACAACCATGCTCTCCTCCGAACCGTCTACTGGCGAGTCGACCCCATTGGGCCCCGATAGCTCCTCGAAAATAAAGAAAGAAAAGCGGAACAAGGCGTCGACAGAGGATGGAAAGGATGAGGCGGCGCGGGAGATCAGGAAGAGGGAGAAGAAAGAGAAGAAAGAGAAGAAGCGCCGGAGAGGGGGAGGAAAGGGGGAGGAAGGAGAGGTAATGGAGGATGTCGATGGCCAGAGCTCCGAAGCCGACCGGAAGAGCAGGGAGAAGAAAGAAAAACGCCGGAAGGATACGGGGGTCGAGGAAGAGGCTGCGGTAACAGAGGCGATAACTCTGTCGAAGGAGGAGCGACGACGACTTCGGAAAGAGAAGAAGAACAGCAAGGAGTCGAATCCTTGATGTGATGTACCCCGACAGCATGTATACCCTACTTTAGAATGCCTTCTTGTGCGGGGTGCCTGTCGCCCCTTGCCTCATACTTGACTGCAGTCCGACTGCCTGAGTTCCCGATGATATGTAACACCCATATATAACACAACATAATTCCATCCGTTAAAAAGGTATGCTGTCTTCGAATTCCACTGTTCTCACCTCGGGGCACGACTCTTTAATCGACCGCACGAGGTTCTCCCGCCCATCGACATCAGCACTCGGTACACAGTCTTCACTTAGCCGTACCCTGTGCAGCTTTGCAAAATTCGCACCAAGCCACGCAGGCAGGCATGGCACCACCCATCGTACAAACGAGAAATAACCGTCAGTGCTGAACGTGATGGTCTCCACGCTTCTCGACAGTAGCGCCTTTGCATCCGTGTCCCCGTGTAGCTGCTGCGTTGTTTCGAAGGGGACCGAGAACCGTAGCGCCAGCGCGATGGGCGCAACTCCCCGCACTAAAACCCCCGCGATCTGCGCACCAAGCGCCTCCAAGTCTGCCAGTCGGAAGATGCGTTGATGCATGGGGAGGACGAGCGTGATCTCCTGGATGCCGCGTGCCGTCTCGGGGTGAAGGTGGCTTAGAAGTGCCGTGACGTTGCTCGTACTGCCGCCGAGCGCGGTCAGCCTAGGTACGAGGACGTTCTTCTTTTTGGGCTGGGGGCGTGGTGGTACGCCGGGGTGGGTGAAATGGGGATGCATGGTGAGTGTGGTTATAGTGGGATGGCGCTTGAGGAAGTGGAGGAGGGCGGGGAAGGCTATGCCTGTTGTCTCTGCAGCGAAAGAGACGAGGAAGGGAAGGGAGAGGGCATCGAGGATGAGAGGCCAAGTACCTTCTGAGAGGCCGGATATGCGCAGAGAGAGGGTGGTGATTGGGTTCGAATGCAGTGTATTTAGCGTCCACTCGTAAAATGGTGGTGAGAGCAGCATATTCGAGTGCACGGAGAATGAAGTTAGCTTGTTTTTGGGAGGCACATGCGCCACAGAGGCTTGCCTTCGCCGCCCCAGCGACAGGCCCAGGAATGTCTTCGCAGGTGCAACTTCTGGCCCCTCGAGCCTCGAGCCCTCTCTCAGCAGCGTGGACGCAACGAGAAAGTGACCATGGGCAATAGTCAGGGACCCGCAGCCCCGTTCAATGGCAGTGTCCAGGAGGCGTATGAACCCCGGCTTCCAGGCGCTGCTGGCGGCGGTCGCAAGACCGTCGACCCAGCGCGTATCAATGTTGCCCACGTTCAAGGTGACGCGAGAGACGCTAGCGAGCCTGTGCACGAAACGGAGGAGCTGCACCACGCCCCGTGTGAAATGGAGCTCCTCTGGGCCCTCAAATTTGCACCAGATGTTATCGACGGACGTGATGAAGAGGGCAGCTCGTAGGCCAGGGAGCGCAGGGATGGACTTTTCTTGGAGCACGAGTGACCTCGGCACAGGGTTGGACTCGATGCCATAGCGGGTGAGGTAGATGGGAAGAGCGAGGTAATGCAACTGCCGGGACACTTTTGCGATCGAAACCAGTGCAGAGTTGGGCAGGTACTCCAAGATATGCAGAACAATCTCTGTGCTGAGTGCCAGTAGCCTACTTTGCTCTTGCAACACCATGATGATGATGGGTATTACTAACCTCCATTCGGGGCTACCAAGTACTGTACAATAACGACTGTAATCAGGGGCGCCATAACATACGTGGTTATAAAGAACCATATTCAGATGTGGACTCTGTCGTCACCGTTGATGACTTTCCCTTGCCAATCTCCAACTTCAGGCCGGCGAGCAGTTCCGAGGGGGGGCTCGGGTACATCACCTCCGCACCCTCCTGGTAAATCTTGAGCTGCTCCAGCACATGCGGTATCACGTCCTTATGTACGTCCTTCCCCCACAGCACATCTAGGTGCTCGTATCCCCGGAGACGGTGCACGACCGTATGTGGTGGAAGTTGTGTCTGCATGACGTCAATATCAACAAGGGAGTCGCAGTCGCCGTACATGAGCACAACGGGCGCAGAGATATTGCGCGTCGGGAAGCGCGCGGGGCGGTACGCAGACACGGCGGAGCGCACAGGGAGCACGGGCGGCGTGTCGTCGTCATACATCTGGAACGCCCCATTACGCATGATTTGGAACCAGTGCACGACGGACTTGACGCTCGCAAAGGAGTACAAATGCGCGTAGGCCGCGATCTTCTGTGGCCGGCTGACGTTGAGGCTGCGCCAGTTGAAGAGGAAGACGAGGGAGCGGTCGATGACGTTGGCGAAGAGGGGTGGGTAGATGATGGATTGCCACATTGTTGCGGAGGAGAGGATGGCTTTGCGGCCGAAGAAGAGGAAGAGAAGGGTTGGTCTGGCGGGGGGGGGTTAAGTTAAACAGCGATGAGAGTTCGCTAAGAAATGAACTTACGAAGCTTTCATGAGACCGTCTACGATATTAGCGGCTAGGCCAGCCGGACTGAGTGCAGGTGCTAAAGCAATAAATACGTTGATCTTCTCGTTGAGTTGGGGATGGATGCTGAGAGCTGCAAACGCCTGTGCGGTGCCTTGGCTGAAGCCAATATAGCTCAGCTTGGCAGATTTGGTGATCTTGAGGATGTATTCTATAGAGTCGGGAATATCATGCCATGCAAAGTCATCGATGCTAAAGTCCCAGAACTTGGTCGAGTCGGGGCCGTTGTGGATGGATTTCTTGGAGTACTTGTTGCCTCTGAACGCGTTAAATGTTTGACGAGTTGAAGGAGGAAGATACTGCATACCTATTATTCCCAAGCCAGACGTCATAGCCCTGCTCCGCAAGCACAAATGGGAGCGCACGCTGAGCGTCGGTCAAGCAGACCCAAATCTCGCTATTCATGAGCAACCCATGGTGGAGATACACCACTGGCTTTCCGGTGCTCATGTTGGGGCCAATGCGGTGCTCTCCCTCAGGCGCAGGCAGGCGATGTAAGCCCAGCAGATAGCCATCTTTGGTCAGAACGACGTGCTCCTCTGGCGCATAGCCGTATATCGCACATAGGTCCAAGAAGTCGCGAGCTTTGAGGACGCGGTCTGCGGCTTTGAGCTCTTCTGACTTGGGGGCCTTGTGGGGGCGAGCGGCGGGGCTGAGGGAGTTGAAGAGGAAACGAGAGCGTTTATAGAACCAGCGGATGATTGGAGTGGGGAGGAGAGCGACGACGACGTGGAGAAGGGCTTCGAAGACGACAAAGGCGAGGCCAGCGACCAGCGCAGAGTATTCACGCAGAGAAAGACGTCCAATGAGTGGAACAGTGAGCGCCATAAGAAAGGAGTGTCATGTGATTTTTAGCGGCGGTGTCTGTCGCGTCGTCGCGTCGACACCATCATCTGTTAACATCATGCCGCGCCGAAAGAGGCTCATCTGTCTAGTCCCCGTTCTACTCGTTCTGCTCTGCTTTTTACTGCCAAAGAGGCGCAATGCGATCATCAAGGCCACTGTTGATCGTATTCTCGACCAAGCCATCTTAGAGCTCGCGTTGGTTCAAGACTTGGACTATGGCTTGCAGCGTTTTTTCATTCCTTGTAGCAGATATGTACCCTGTCCAGTCTACAACACCTCTCTCGCGACAGACAACCTCTGCCATTCCTTGGCTGGTAAAATATTCCTCTTTGTCGGGCCAGAAACTACCTACCACCTGCACTCTCTTTGGCTCGACGCGCTCTCTGCGCACGACAACCGCGAAATCACCTGCACCAGTCCCTCATCGTGCTTTCACCACGTCTGCCGCGGCACAATCCCTAGGAACACCGGGCGGGGCGTCAAGTTCCCACATCAAGACGAGCTTCTCGCCACCAACTCTTCACTCATCCGCTACGTGCGCTCACACAGTCTGTATGCCTCTGACGACCCTAAAGATACCGCATATACGGAGCCCACGGTCGACGCGTTCACCGGCGTTCGCGTGTGGAACACATACTGGCTGCGTCACGCGCGACAGGCGGACGTGATAGTGCTGAACCACGGTCCGCTGCCCGCACCGGTGTCGACGTACGACGATGGGAACTGGGTGTTCCCTGACCAGCCCGTATACAACGCGGACTCGCCGGTAGTCAACGCGGCCCTGCATGCGACGCTGACGAGGTTCATTCCTTCGACCGTGCGGGCGTTGGAGGCCTTAGATGGCCTGAAGAAGCGACCGCTGGTGGTGTGGCACGGCAGCTGGTTGATGGATCTAGGATGTTCGGACCGCAAGCAACGTGTGATGCAAGATCCGTTGAACGTGCCATTGGCTACCGACCCATGGACGCTGTATTATAACGTACAAGGTAAGTCCATGTCGCGATAGATATATACATCTGACGTTTGTGGTAGTGTATATGCAGAACCGTGTGATGTCCGGGGTGATGTCGCAATTCGGAGGGGTGTTTTATGCACCGGAGATGCCGGAGGGAGTTGAAGTGGCAAGTCCAAGTCGGTTCGCGGCAGACTGTTTGCTGTATGGGCCAAAGACGCCGAGGGGGGAGGAAATGCAAAGGAAGTTTTTGGGTCGACTGGCGGATACTATTTCTTCCCTTTCACAATGAAACCCCCAGCGTGGAGAGCGTCTTTTGCGACGTCGGATATGCACTTCCAACGGTCCGAGCCGAGCTTGACGCCGCCGTACCGGCGAGAAACGACGACAAGGACATTGTCACAACGAGAAAGTTGCAGTAAACGTGCAAGGCGATCACCGGCACCGCTTTCACCACCGTCACTCTGGCCCGAGACGAGGCCGGAGCGGTAAGCGTACATGCAGTGTGTTGCGCGTTTGAGGGCTGGAAGAGCAGTTATGCTGTCAAGAGTGGCGTTGAGATGATCAGGGGAGGGAAGAGGGGACGCATGTGCTTGGAAGTTAGATCTACGGTCACGGATTTTCGTGGAAGAGAAGACGGAGAAATGGAAGCTGGTGGGACGGAGATGGGGCATGTTTACATTCGAATTAGGCGATGACGGATCGATTTTCAGAATCACATCACTCCGGTCATCCCGATTACAACTACAAAAGTCTCAATGTTGGTATTAGTTTCACTGCACCTGCAATGCGTGAGCCGCTACCAAACCAGGCTAATATTTTCAGTGACTGACGCTTTCCAGGTCTCATCATTCGCGAGGACCCTCCTAGCGTTGGCGACTACATTGCCACTTACATTGCCAAGCGGTGAGATTACTTTCTTGTGTTAACCACTGACTTTTATTCACTACTCCTCAGCATAAATGACTTTGCCCCAACTGCCGACCATCCATTTGTCCTTGGTCTGCCCACCGGCTCATCTCCAATTCCAACCTATAAGGCTCTTATTAAGCTAGTCAAGGCTGGTTCACTCTCGTGCGTTCGCTCAGATTTTGCTTTTCGCCTATCTTACCCTCTCTCCCAGCTTCGAGCATGTAGTCACTTTTAACATGGACGAGTACGTCGGCATCCCGCGAGAGCACCCTGAGTCCTACCATACCTTCATGTTCCGCGAGTTCTTTGCACACAGTCCGTCTCTTCTCTATCAGCCTTTTCCCCTTCTGATCTGACCCCATTTGATCTAGTTGACATACCACCTGCACAAGTTCACATCCTCGACGGCACCGCAGTCGACCTCGTAGCAGAGTGCAACGCCTATGAGGCAAAGATCAAGTCCTACGGCGGCATCGAGCTCTTCTTGGGTGGTATCGGTGAAGACGGGCACATTGCCTTCAACGTACGCCCTTTTCCTATCTTCTCACATCCTACTCACCCCTTACAGGAACCCGGATCCTCACTCGCGTCAAGAACACGCATAAAGACCCTCGCGTACGATACCATCCTCGCCAACGCCCGCTTCTTCGACAACAACATCTCCGCCGTCCCCCGTATGGCGCTCACCGTCGGCGTTGCTACCGTCATGGACAGCCGCGAGGTTATCATCATCGTCACTGGGCTCCGCAAGGCCCTCGCTCTTAGCAAGGCGATCGGTGTGTATTCATGGTTTTCCACCCCATTGTGATATGTCTGACCTTGGCTGCAGAGGAGGGCGTGAATCACTTGTGGACGGTGTCGGCGCTCCAGCAGCACCCGTGGGCGCTGATAGTGACTGACGAGGACGCGACATCAGGTAGATTGTGCTTTCTATGCCTTTAGGAAGCATTTAACCCCTCGACAGAGCTCCACGTAAAGACTGTAAAATACTTCAAATCCATCGAACGTGTGCAGGAGGAGGTCGAACGCAATCAAGCCCAGCTCAAAGCCAGCGCGCTGCTTCTTCAACAGGTTTAATCGGGGGTATCGGCCAGTTTACATGCTATGGGATGTATCATATATTCAGACTTTTAAATTGTAATATTAGTCCAGACACTCATCATGTATATTTATTCATTTCCAACCGATGCCGATAACTTAGATACATCTTTTGTAACTTTTTGGAACAGAGAAAAGAAGATTACCGCCAGGTATCCGTCCGGGTCAGGGAGCCCGATGCGCCTGTGGTGAAGGAGTTGTTGGGGTCGGACTCCCAGGTTACGGCACCGTTGAATTTGCGGATGTACTTGTACTCGATCGCCGTATTAGCAGGCAGGTTCACGGTGACTGCAAATTCACATCAGGCAAACCTTGCCAGGAAGACATAGAAGAGCACTCACTCGACCAAATGGGGTACGCCGCTGAGGACAGAAGGAGCGCATTATCGGGAGACCAGTTGACCAACGCATCAACAGACCCAGTCAGGTATATGTTCTCTGCACTTTCAGCATTAGCCACCTCTACCAGGCGATCAAAGTAAACGATTCACCTCCGAACACGGTAGTTGCTTGCACATTGAACGTAACTGCCACTGTTCCAGTTCCCCCGCCTCCATCATTCCTTGCACAGGTGGTGGGCACCGTCAACCCTGATGCGCCCCAACTTGCCGGCGCCCCTCCTGCCTTCGCGTTTGCTGCCGTCAAGAGCGCGGCATAGCTCCACGTGAGATCCACCGCACTCGTCGGCGCGCCGTTCGCACGGCTGTACTGCTCCGCGAGGCCACCACCACTCGGGGTGTACTTAGCCACTACCGAGACGAAGGAGTCCGCGTACGTCTGCACGGCGGAGATGATGGAGGTGAAAGTGCTGCTGGAGGAGGCGTATGTGCCCGCAGCGGTGCCCGGGACGAGGTTAGCGAAGAAGGGCTGGGAGAGGGCGGTCACGGTGATGGAGCCTTTAGCTTTCCAGACGATGAGCGAGTCGTAGAGCTGTTCCGCGACGGCGAGGGTGGTGAGGTACCAGGGCTGCACGTACGTGCTATCAGCATCAGAGTTCGGATATTTAAAAAAAGGATATGGAGACGTACGTTTCCGCCGAAATAGCTATCCTCGGGGTACCGTCCGGTCGCCCAGCCCTGGTTCGATGCCACTCCAGAGTTGAGTGCATAGATGCTGAATGCCTTGACGTATACGAACAGATTCGACAGTGCGCGGTCCGAGCACGGTTGGAACGTCGTTGCGTCGCACCCTGCGGCTGGGTCGAATGTGTGAATGCTCGTTAGCACGGTGTTGGCGTCCTTGCCGGAGCGCCCACCGCCGGTATTGGCAGTGATGTAGCCCGCAGAGCTCCAGTAGGACTGTTTGGGCAAGCAAGCGAGAGTGAGTTTCTGTCTATGGGCAGGGAGGGGCAGTCTACTTACCTGGAGGAAGCAGAGAGCATTGGCGGCTTGGGTGGTGTATCCAGACACGACGCCCGTTTGCCCGATCGAGGTGGCGAGGGCAGCACCCTGGCGGAGAGCGCGATGTTGTACGGCGGTGGTGAAGAAGGATGAGGAGCTGACTTCTTCCCAAAGGTCGAAGCTGCCAAGGTAAATTATGATATAAGGCGACAGGCGATGACATCGTTAAGCTTGAGCTTACCCAGTCTGGTTCCAGTTGGCCGAAACATAGTCGAGGTCGAGTTTAAGGATAGGCCAGAGGGTCCCAGTAACGTACGAGGAGTTACCATGGGAGACCAGGTAATTGGCCCAGGTTATTAGGGCGTTGGCTCGCAAGGCCGGTCCATCTGTACAAGTTTTTAGTTGACAACGAGCAGCTGCTACAGAACGCAAGGCATACCTCTTTGGGGACGTCCCCAGGATCCGGTGAAGGCAGACTCGTCGATGTTGAACTTGGGCTCGCCGAGACCACCCGTGCTTACGGTTCCTGACGGGTTGGAAACCTGTTGGACGATCGTCTGGGCCGCGACATAGCTATCAATCAGGGGGCGCAGTGTTGTATCCTTTCCAAGAGTGTATCTACATCATTTCATCAGTCAAATGTTCATTCCACTATTATTGAAGAGTTCAGTGGGACACATACTGGTCAATGATAGTCTGAAAGACGAGCGCAGAATCACGGGTCCATGTGAATAGGTAGTTGGGGTCAGTGGTCGAGGGAGACGCGATGACGATGCCAGGCTTGGCCCCATGGGACTTGGAGCCCGACGCACCAATGTTGGCGAGGAGGTTCGTCTTGGCGATAGGAGACTCGGAGGCGAAGTACGCATCGGCGGTCTGACTGCGTACGCTGGCTGTAGCTATGGAGAGCAAGAATGCGGAGAGGAGGGGCCACCGCATGGTGAGATGGATGACACGTATGTAACTCAACGTTCAAAGTCGTCGAGCTGTCGTTTGGAAAAGGGCCGAACAAGAAAGGTTATATATAGGATGAAAATAACTGCTGTCCAGAGATGGAGGTAGAATACATATGATTGTTGCCCAGTGCAGATACACCCATGACATTGCTCGTAGATGCACCATGTGTAGTGAAGATCTGGTAAAAATGTCAGAAAAAGTCCGCGCGGGAGGTGGCATGACGTCTATGGAAAAGTCAAAGATGTTTTAGCGAGTCGCTTGACGAGGAAGGAACATGAGCCATGTGCAGTGCGCACTTGTGGAGGCGGAGAAAAAAAGCTGCTGCTACCATATTGGTTGAAGGTCCGGTGCAAGGAGAAACAAATGTTCCCCGTTGTTTTTTTCTCGCATGAGAAGTTGAGAACATGGCACACATGACATCGGACTTTGCGGTATATTCAGCCATCTGTCTTGGGTTTTCGAGCTCGTTTGCCCGGAATGGACATTTCTGCATTGAAAATAATCATCGATGTGCACGCGTAATTGACACATGCAAACGGACGCAGACGAGGCACTTCTTGGATGATGCAATGTGGAATTCAGTCCTGAATTATTACATCTATGTAAAGTTCCTCTGCACTGAACCCTACTGAAGTGACCTTGGAATGCTTTACTCGATTGCTCAACGCGACAGACATTGTTAGCCTTCATGGGACTACGTCGATTTTATGAGTCCTCCCCCGAGGGCCCTAGGTCCCACTAGGTCTGTACTATCCACCTGTATCCCTTGCGAATGGAATGGTCATTTGATTCGTCCGATGAGTCGCAGCAATATGCATTGTCGCATCAAAAGAATCTAACTGCCGGTTACAAGTGGAAACCAGGTAAGAGTGCCTGGCTCAAAGCCCAGCATCTTGGCCCCCCAGGTACGGTCGGCTTACTGACGCGGGGTAACATCGATGGATAATGGGTACTGAATGGCAGGTATCGAAGTGAACAGTTAGTGAAGTGGTAAAAGGGCAAGTGCCTGAGAGCGTGATCGTTCTCATAGATCTATGGCGAACGAGTGGTGGTAGACGGTGCTGGTGCTGGTGCTAGAATGGACTTTGTCGAAAGACGTCGTGCGCCCTTTTGTGTGGAAACCCAATGTTCAACGCTCTCTTTCTCGGCAGTGGCGCCATGAGCTGTCTTCAAGTGACGCCGGAAGTCGTACGCTCGGCTGAACGCATACTCACAAGCGCGAGCTGCGCTTGTCTGGGGCGCGGGTAACAGTGCATCATCATCTGCGAGTGTGATGCCTTCCAGATGTGGGTATGGGCACAAGAGGGCGGAGGCATTCGCCACATTGGCACGTGTGCGCTGCGCGTAGGAATGGCCCGTGATTGTGTCAATATCAAGCGAGGTGGAGGTCACCTTCCGCGGAACTTTGACATTGGAGGCCCAATCGGATTCGTCAGAATCGTCGTGCGGTGTGTCTTCGTCGGCCGACGTCGTGTTGTGGGCCTTTGCGAGATGGCGTTGGAGTAAATGCTTGTAGCCATATGTCTGTCCGCAGCTATCATGTGGGCAGACGTGATCACGACGTCCCAGATGAGTGACATTGGTATGGGTATCCAAGGCTTTTTTCTATATAGAGATTAGTTATACCGACGTCGCGCAAGATGGTGTACTCACTGATTTGAAATCCTTTTGGCAACCATCTACGTCGCACTTCCAATCTCTACCGATCTCTCCGCCCCTGCGCTTTTTCCGTGGCGGTTGCGTGCTATCGGCATCTTCGGCGTCTGAGATAGCCATTTCTTCCTCTATTTCACGTTGCTCGTGCAGCTTTTGATGGGCACGAAGCCCTTTTTGTGAAGCAAATATACGTCCATTGCAAGACTCGTGAGTGCACGCTGGAGGGTGAGCGGTACGGATATGGTGTTGGAGAGCGGTCCATGTCCGGTAGTAGGTGGGTAAAGTACCGGACTGAGGGAGGCATGACATGTGCACGCAGGTATAGCGTTGCTCTGCTTTTTTTTAGTACGAGCAAGGTGGGATCAATTAGGCGACCCACCGTCGTGAACCTTGGAATGTGTACGTAGGTGTTGATTAGTATCGAAGGATCTTGTACATCCATCGTGTGTACATCGGTATGGTTTCGTTCCAGGTGGCGCATGTACAGAGCATATATGGGCACGGAGCTGGTGATGTTTTGCAAATGATTCCGGGCAGCCATCCTCCGAGCACTGTTGTATATGTCAGATAATTAGTCAAACTGAATTGAGAGTGAGCACGGACTTGAAACGACTTGGCGCCATCGTGCCAATTTATGTGTACACGGAGATGTTGTTGCGTCCAAAAGCGTTTGTTGCAGTCGTCCTTGGGACATACTAGTGGTCGCGATGACTCGGGAAGATGGTTCCGGGAGTGGGCGTGTAAGTGTGTTTCGCGCAGATAAGACTTGTTGCAGGTTTCACAGACGAATGGTCGCTATCGAAGAATCAGAAGAGACTCTAGAAAAAGTAGGTCCTGGCTTACCTGTCCTGTATGGGATCGTTGGTGTTCTTCTAGACGCGAAGGCTTGGTGTAAGATTTATCACAGCCTGCCTGAGTGCACTGGTATCGTTTCTTAGTATTTGCTATTAATGCTCCATTTATAAGGATGAAAGGTGCTGGACGTGTTTTGCTTGAGAGGTTATCGAAATCCGAATCAGAGGGTTGATATTGGGGTTCAGGGCTAGACGCGAGATGTAGAACGAGCGAGGTTGTGCGAGTGCGCTTCCCAAGAACAGATTGAGATTGAAGCACAGTCGTTGAACCATTCATGATGGTGGTCATGAAGGTCAAAAATTTGGCTCGGCACAATGCTCGTAATAATAACACAGCCACCGATCACTTTCTTGTCGTCACCCCGTTTCACAGTAACTCTAGAAAAATGAAGTGTCAGCCTCATAATCTACTTCAAAGTTACTGGGTACGCCTCAGACAACTTACATCTCTCTACTCTCACTCATGTCTGTGCGCTTCAGCACGTTTCGTAGGGTCCTTCTAGGTGAGTGCACAATCCAATATCGCTCAACACGCACTAAGCTACCTAAAGGTCTCATAGTCTCCTTTTCTTGTGTCTGCATTGGACTGGCCATATCCATCCTACCTTCTCTCAATCACCGGAATGTCTTTTGGATGATTGCCTCTATTGAGAGTGCTTGCATACTGCGGTCTTTATGGTCGTGAGCCCATTTTACTTGCTTTCGATAAGTTTTCAGTGATCCTCAGAGCACTTTCAGAGGCTTGCGAAAGCCATATCTGAAAGAACATCAATCAGTCGCTAGCGAGACTATCGGCTTGTTTCTTCTCCTTCCCTTCGAACTTGGTTAGTTGGTTTCGACTATGACATGTGGCAACAGAACAGAACCTCTTGCTGATTATCAACCCAGTGCTCACGCTTATCACAGCCACATCTCCCTTGGAACGAGAACGAACTTCGAATCCCGCGCCATTGGTCCTCCAGATCTTCATATTTGTCAATACTATTATAAGTGAGATTGCCAGTTTCACCTTCAGAGGACCTCTCAACAATTCTTACAACAGATTTGAGCTACACGGCTTGCTTGTTTTTGACGGCTCTGGTCACCTCTGCAGCTTTTGACTCTGACATTTGGATGCGCGATATCGACTCATCACCGTCCCCATTTCCCGTCACAGTCCTTGTCAACTTTATGTTTCCTTGTCCTTTCCACCGCCCAGCTTCACCGGCACCAAATCAGGGGTTGATTCGAGAACATCATGAGCCGCAGTCTGAGATGTGTCTGCCAGGATGCCGGTGTACCAGCAAACCGCACCTTATGAACTCTGAATGTACTTCTGTTGACACGTCCACAGCGACGCCGGGACGACCTGTATCGCTTAGCCGTTCGCTTGTGCGAATTCCGAATGCTGTGGAGCGGCGGTTGTCTATTGCTGTCGCTTTTGAAGTGTAGCCTCGTATATACTGTAGTGAATGATAAAATACGGTCCCGTGTTACTGTTTCGACGCGACCTGTCACTTGTAACGTTCACGCGTATGATTAGTCAGCGAGGCTTGAAGTAGCCGCCATCTTTGTTGAGCGCAAGTTTGTGAGTAACATGGAAACAAGAAAACTGCCGCTGCGCATCCTGTACACAGTCAGCGGCTCGCAGTACATTCTTGCGCGCTCTTCATCTCTAGTCCCCGTCGTCGTCATTCCACCTCTCCACACAGGCTCTCACTACGACCACCACGTCGTCAACATCGAACAACCAGAGGCCACCGCATCCACCAGCAAAGTCGAGCCACGTCCAGAGTTCGGAACAGCACCACTCAAGACATGTCTTGACGCGATTTGTACTTCTAGCCCAGAGCTCGTTCAGGACAAGCGTCGCGACTTTTCCGTTTATGTGCTCGACCCACTGGAATCAAACTCTGCGCCTGCACGAGTAAACATTCCAAATGCTCAAGCTTCCGATCCTACCTTGAATCCACCCGACCAGTCTCGTGGTCTCGCTGTTGGCCTGGGCCTCATGTCGTGGGCGTTGATGCCGGACGAGAAAGACAGTGCACCTGTCACTGGGACAGTGATCAAATTGCCAACAGGACAGGAAGCTCTAGAGGTCATTTTTGCTCTCAAAGAGGTAAAGTCTTTATGAAATGGTTGGTTTGCATTCACTGACCGTTCACGCAGACTGTTGCAATGGAGAAAGCTTCACTTCCTGCCGCCCTGCGGACATGGGGCCTTCCACCTGAACCAATATCCAAGGCATCCCGTGCCAATGTATCACTCCGGCCGAAGGCTTCTGCGTCTAGTGCCACGCAGAATCACTCGAATTATTCTACACACTTTCCAATACTCAACTCATCAGAAGCGTCGAGTTCAACGTCGACGCCGTCGCCCTCGTATCCTGGTCAAATTACTGCTGATGTGACAACTCTTGCCACAATTGCATCTATTCAGATGCGCTCTCAACATAAACGCGCCAAGGCTAACAAGGCGAAGAAACCCCCCAAGACACCTTTCATCAACCCTCAGAATAGTGAAGCCGACAGGCTGCTACTCACTCATTATGTCGGACCAGAGAAAAAGAAGGCAGGCAGACCACCAAACGCGGCTGCGTCTGGGTCACGATCCAACAAAACCGCAGCCAGAGCGGTCCCGGAAGCCTCGGTATCGACTTTCGTCCATCCCAGAGACCCGCCTGTCAAAGCGAGGCCTCCTGAGAGCGCTGATTCCACCATAAATCGCGCTACCCATCCGACTAACTCAAAGTCAGGAGAGGCGAAGGCATCCACAACGGCATCGCAGGAGCCCCCGTCTAACCCTTTCTCGTCTGCTCCTCTTATCCGTGCACCAAGAGATCCAGAGCCTCAAAGCTTGCTTAACATTCTTGCCTTTCTCTCCGCTTCTTCTTCCTCCCCCGATCCAAATACCCAGAACACGGCTCTCTTGGCTGCTCTTAGTGCCATCGACTCCAGCAGCCAAACTGACGAATCCTCAGCCGGAGATAATCCGCCCGGCCCCCTTCTTGTAAATGCGTTGCGAGAACTTATCTCTGCAGTTGCTCAACGACCGCCTCTACCAACACCAGTAGCACATAACTCCCAGCCCCCCGTCAGCAGTAACAATCGAAATCATTCGCATGATGACGATATAGTCTTGTTGGACAAAGAGAACGTCAATCCGATCGTATTCCGGAGACCCAGCGAGAGAATCGGTAAATCTCTCGACGCAGCGACTCCTGCGCCCGCCAGTACCTTGGTTGCGGCCCCTGCTTCTGGCCAGCCAAACGCGGAAGCTCCTGCTCCTGTTGCTCGTGGCTTGACTGCTCGCACCAACACAAATGTCAACACTGCTCCAGTCGCACCTGCGCCTACGCCAATCTCCCTGGATAATGGCGTCCGACGTAAGCGTACACTCAGCGACTTCATGGATGAACGCGAGGCTAGTAGGGAAAAGGGGAAGACGACCGAAAGAGAGTGGGTAGAGCGACGGGATGCGCACCGATATGCACATTCATCACCGAAGCGGAATGAGCTTTCTGCGATCCGGCATTATCCAAGACTGGCCTCCGATATTGTGCAACCTCCCAGGCGGGCATCTAGCTCGTATTATCGAACAGGTATGGAGCCATGGTCGTCCCCGCCGAGACCGAGCGGCGAAAACCATAGACCGGACGAGAATTCGCCCCAGCGGCCTATTACGATTGAAGATTCTCCTGGGCCGTCAAAGGTCTCTGCGTCTTCTCCTGCCCGGCCCGCGGCCAGCAAGTCCCGTCGCCCATATGTTGTTCCTGCGTGGGCGAGGACATCAACATCGACACAACCGCGGTTGTCAGAGGAAGCTATTCGGGCCCTCGAAGCCGAAGAGAAGAAGAAAGAAGAAATGAAAGCTGCGAGAAAGCGGGGTGCATTACGGGCTGAAAAAGAGAAGAAGAAAAAGCGGGTTGCAAAGACGCCAAGCCCCTTGAGGCAACAGGCGACGAGTCGCCCGAAACCAACACTGGCACAGTGTCCTCCCCCAGTTACAGTCGCAGGCGATTATCCTGTCTTCGCAATAACCTCAGCCATCCAGGAGCGGATAGCCGCTTTCTCTACTACTCCTGCCCCGTCGGAACCCACCTCACCGAGAGCGAGCGCACCAGCACTACCGTGCACACCGCCACGAAAGGGCCATTCAGATCTCTTCAGTCCTGCTGAGGATGGTTCTCTGTTCACTCCAATGCCAGGCCAAGGCTTCTCTAACTCAAAAACCCCAACTGGTTTTGGGTCGGTAGGCAGGGTTAGGAAGACACCGTTACAAAAGACGCCGAAAGTAACCGCAGTCGACGGAAATGACGCGTCTGGGGAGGAAAGCGATGACGATTTTGAGGACGCTTTGAATCGGGAACTCGACAGCGCACTTGATGAGCTCGACCTACCATCCAGTTCTCTTCCAACAGTCAGCAGTGATGTTGAAATGGAAAACGAGGAATCCGCTTTAGACCCTCCTTCCTTAGATGAAGATGGCGCGGGGTCGGAGAACTCTGAGGATACCGACATGGAGATCCCAAAGAGGCAACATTGGGTCGGGCTACCTCCATCATCCCCACCGCCTCCCACAAGCCCTATGCTCATGCCACAAGACGACGAATCTGATGACACGATGTTACCAGCCGTAACATCTGACGTGGATCCTTGTCTGACTGATTCCGATATCTACTCAGATTCTTTCTACACCAATGAACCCTCGACGTGCACGGACGAGGAGCTCGCGGAGTATCTTGACAGCGACTTTGCATCGATCTTTGCTGCTCCAGTTGAGCAACCACCTACTTTCGGAAGCGACTCGGCACAGGCGAGCATGGACCTTTTCGATCAATTCACCAACCACAATGCGCAATCCGACGGCCCTGAAATGAATCCCGTCTCGGATCCCAATTTTGATATACTTCAGAATGGCCTTACGGATTTCGATCTGACGGAATTTTGGGAGACTTTCAAGCCATTGTTGCAAGATCAAAATGGTGGTGGCGCAGACGACCAGAACACGACCTCTAGCCAAACTATAGAAAGCCAGGCTTTTGATCCTATGACCCTGGACCATGTGAAGTTGGCAGAAGATGTCCAGGCATTGTTCAGTGGTTGTGTGATGTGAACCCGACCATGGCTGGTGAGTTAATTTTATTCCTGTTCACCTTTCAAAGCCTAAAAAACATTCAGATAATTGTTGTAAAAATCCTATGTACTTTTGCAGGGGTTAGCAGTGCACATCTTAGTAAGACTATAATTGTTGTACATATCTATCTGCACATGTGAAGTGTACCATCAGAGGAAGCACGGCTCCATTCACTGTATGTGAGATCGCATATGTCTCCACGAGGCCGTAACGGGGTAGACATCTGCAGATCTTTCGTGCAACTGAAACCTTGATGTTAACTTCTTTTGCCTCCGGGCTCTGGAAGTCGAGAGTAAATTTAGAAGAAATGCAGTGTCGCGATCAATATCTCTGATCCGTCAGAGTATAAAAGGCAACTCTTTGGAGACTTGTTGAAACGCCTTTGAACGCCCTCTTCCCCTACATTCCGGCGCTGGTCGCCTACATCGGCCTGGTGCCAAAGAGCTGATTGCACTCGCTGGACGATGTTATTTCTCTGTCTACTATGCTGCCTCTTCTCGGCCTCCTCACTTGCACACCCTGTGGATTATCGGCTTCTCATGGCTAGATCGGCCTCTTCCACTTTGACAGAACCGATTCCCAGTGCCACTGCAGTCGCCAAAGCTGGAGCCTCACCTGTAAACAATGCAAGGACGTTCGATATACAGGCGTTATTAAAGGGAAACACTCGGTTTCGGGACCAAAGGATGAACTTGACTGCAACATTGGCAGAACGTGCGTGATCCTACGTTTCTCATGAACTCGACATTCTCACAGCATGATTATAGCCCCTGGAGTTATGTTTATTGGTTGTACAGACAATAGGCATGTTAAAAATCATGGATTGACCTGAGAATTCTGACCGTGGAACCAGACTTAGCCCTCACGACATCTTTCAAACACCGGCTGGTAGCACAATATCCCAGCTTAACATTGCTAATCAATTCACTGGAAGTGACCCAAGCGCGTTCGTAAAGTCCCATCATGCATCTGCTCTCCATTGCTCATGAATTTGGTCAGTGATGTTGCGGTTGCTTACGCAGTGAACAGTCTACGCGTCCAACACATAGTCGTCTTGGGGCACTATGGCTGTCAGGGTGTTCATACAGCGATGGCTTCCCAACCCATGAACGCGATCTCACAGAAGTGGCTCCAGCCCGTTGCTGACATTTTTAGCCGGTCCAAAAGGTGAGTTTCTAGCAGGTGTACTTTGCACTTGATTCTCATATTATCCAGGCCCGAAATTAAGAACTTAATCCGAGCGAGGAGATGGCATGATGACGCCAGCGCCGCCAACGCTGATCATGGTGAGTATTGACCATTCAAGGCGAGATGATTGACAGACTTTCTACTTCAAGACGCGTTTCATGCCCTGGTGGAGGAGAATGCCAAAGCCACGGTCAAGAATTTGCAAAAGAAAAGCCTACTTTCAGCCGTACGTTCATCTTCGTGGACACTTAAGACGTTCTGACCCCCGGTCATTCGTACCAGGCCTACAACAAGAGAAACAAAAACCCAGCACTACAACTCAACGTTTTTGTACACGGCCTCGTATTGAACGAAGAAAGTGGGGAGGTGAAAGATCTCGGTGTGTCGTTCGGCCCACCTGGGCAAACGATTCCCAAGCTTCCTTTTGAGGTGACAATGGCACCAACCATTCACAATTCCTTCGGCAAATTCAAACCCAAAGCAAAGAAACTTGATCCAACTTCGACATTTACTACCGTGGCCTCCACAGCGACGACGCCTCTATCCTCACCAACGAGTTCTGCTACATAGAACGTTGTTTTCCGTAGATCTGTGTAAGAGGAGACAATAACGACAGAATTTTGGGAGAAACTTGACTCAATGAGGACTCAGGCACATTAACTTGATGATTAAGGCAGGCAAGGCCTCATCAGAGTCGTGAGATTTTGACTCGCCACGTGGTACTTAGCGATCGAATCTTTCGGAATTGTTCAGTGAGTGGACCTGAGTTGTCTGGCGACTCGTTACTTGTATTTCGATTCCAAGCACTTCACGATTTCGCAAGTAATGCTCAGTGAAAAGGCAAAAGGAAAACAGAAAGCCGTTGAGCCCCTTCATTCTGGAGAGTCACATACACCTCAGCTGGACCCGCCTTTAGAGCAAGCTCGCGATCTTGTCATTCGCTTTACCGAGGGATTCCCCGACTTGGTTGTGGCTGTCGGTCAGAAGGATGCGGTCAGAGATGTCAAGAGGAAGGTGTGCTTTCTAAAATGTTAACTCTGTATCCATGCTGAGAGTACGTTCAACAGATTCGCGAAGGACGGCCAGAGCTCAAAGATCGACGGCTACGACTAATACATTCCGGCCGACTACTAACGGAGGGAACTTTCCTGTACTCTTGGCTAGTCTCACTGGAAGAAAGGCAGAAACGAGCAACTCCCAATGACACGAACAGTGTTCCGCAGTCTCCAACTGAGGCTGCAATAACATGGATGCACTGCTCTGTGGGACTTACACTAGAACCGGGGGAAGCAGAAGAGGAGGGACGAACCCAGGTAAGTCGGCCTCACACTATTATTGTTGTGTACCTTCATACCAACCTTTTGACCCTTTGCAAGACGGCTCAACTGCAACCAGCTCGAGGGTTTGACCGCCTAGCCTCAGTGGGCTTCTCGGAAACAGATATTGCCAACTTTCGACGCCAGTTTCATAGCCAATCATCGTCAAATTATCTTGACGATGATTTTGAGACTGAAGAAGAATGTGAGCCTTCAGATTACTTCAGATTTTCCTCAAAGTCTCAAACCCCTTTAGATGATGAACATGCGCGCGCCTTAGAAGAGCAATGGATTGACTCCATCGACAACGCAGGAACAGCATCCCTCTCCCAGTCTTCGCCCTCTAATATCACGGTTTTGCAAGGAATTCTTCTGGGGTTCTTCTTCCCCCTCATCCCATTCTTCTTCATGCGGCATCCTAAACCTGCTGTCTTCTGGGATGACGGGAGCGAATATGAACCTCCTGGCAATGTAGTTTTCTCGTTAGTCGTTGCTTTTCAAATTGCTTATTTTACGCTTCTAACGTCTATGCTTATAGGAGACGAATGCAAATGGGGCTAGTTGTGGGATTTCTTGTCAACATTCTCTTTGGCATGTGGCGATTTCTTTTGGATTCTTCTTGACTAGTATCCCCCTTACACTACCCCAGATTTGTCTATGTTAGCTTCTGTGGTGCGTGCTTCTATACCAGAGTGGACTTTAATAGCCTGTACGCATACAATATATCCTAGTCCTGCACCCGTCCTTGTTCCGTACAATCAAGATGGCGAACGCTCTATATCGCTCGCCAATTTGCAACGCAGCCCCCGAACTTTTGCTCCATATTTTCACCCAATGCCTACTGTTGGACAGCCTCCCTGTCTGCGGTATCCATGCAACTCCTGTCGTTATTTCCCAGGTCTGCGCTGGATGGCGTACGCTCGTTCTGAATTCCTCTCACCTATGGTCGTCCTTCAAGATCATCATATCAGACCAACCCTCTCCTTCCCCGTCTTTCGTGCAGTTGTGGATCGAGCGCTCCGCATTCAGGCCAATGAAGTTTTGCCTAGAACTGGATGAGTTCCCGCCTGTCCATGACATGGCTCTCGTCACGCGTGCGGGGTCAGTTCTAGATGTACTTGCTATCCGGTCGCATTTTTGGAAGGATGTCAGTTTAATACTCCCAGGTTCCTACGCGCTCCTAGAGTGTGCGAGTGATCTTGCAATGCCCCGGTTGCAAACTCTCGAACTCACTCTGCGAAATTGCCATCCGGATGATTTCAAGGCTACAGATGTCCTCCTCCAGAACTGCCCTTCCCTCTCTTCTTTCACCTGGAGTAACCGATCATCGTGGGGCCGTTGGGATCGCGCGCTCGAGAATACCCTTACACCAAGCTTCGTTTGGCAAAATCTCACATGCCTCGTCTACAATTCGTCAATATCACTTTCCTCCTCATACGCCATCCTTCTACATTGCACCAATCTTGTCTCATGCGACCTCCGTCATTTTGGCATTGGCGACACACCCTCAGATCTTCCACCACTCGAACCAATCTTCTTCTTCTACCTGACAACACTGAAAATCTACCAAGAAAATCTTGATATGGATTTGGGATTATTCATGGACTTCGTCATTGCACCCAGCCTTCGCACCCTATCCCTTACCTGTGGCAGGGTGCAGGACATGGATTGGCCACAACGAGTGATCTCGTTGTTTTCCCGATCGTCCTGCGAACTGGAGTCGCTCTGTCTCGAGTACACAGGCATCACAGAGGAGGAGCTGATACACTGCCTTCGCTCAAACCACGTTTCTTTGAGACACCTCGAGCTTTATGATAGGTGTGGCACCGTGTGTGTAGGAGATACCTTACTACACCTGCTCACCCGACGGCATGGTCAAGACGACTATGTTATCTGCCCCAAACTCGTGTCATTAACCTTGCACGGCGTGATAAGGTCGTCGGATATGGTGCTTACTAGTATGCTACAATCACAATCGCGCTTCCTCACCTGCGCCGACCTCAATTTATTCGGCGAGAACACAAACAACGTCCTCGACAGCCAATACCTGACAGCCGCCAATAGAGGTGATGGCAACGTAGTCGAAGGGAAGGAGTTAAAAGCCACTTTATTTCGAGTTGTATACTCTCCATGAAGAGAACTTTGGAACTCTTGCCAGCAAACGATTATTTGATTCATGACGTTCAACCTAGTGTAGTGAAACGGGATATTACAGAGACGATGTCCTTGATATAAAATGGGGAAAAGGTATGGGAGTGATGTGGAAGACGAACGAAATGCATGCAGGAGGTATGGTGGTAGTAAAGCAATCTATCATAATCTCGTAAGGCTTTTCATGGCATTGGCAATAGCAAAACTTGATTTCGCCATGATCTGCCGTGATTCTTTCGTAACTTCTGGCAAGGCCTGTACCTCGCTGAGTTTGTTCGCATGGTCGCTCAGATCACGAAGGATATCGTTTCCTTGTTGAGATGAGGCTGCGGGGATATTGTCGTTGCATACAGCAACGATGCTCGAAACAATTGTTATGATCTGTGTCAAATTCTCTGCTAACGAAGGGGAGGGAGTTGGGCTGCGGACGGCTGAGAGGACACTTTGAATGGCGTAGACGATTGATTCGGTTTGTGCTTCAAGGTACGGCTACGTGAAACCTGTTAGCTAGCAACGAGGGCGCTATAGTAAGGAATACCCACCTTAAGTTCAGTCCAAGCATCTTCTGACTCAGCTTGTGCAGAGTCATCGGACAGGACACTACCGGAGTTCGTAGGTTGATCGAAGATTGGTGGTGGAGAATTTGTTTTCTCAGAACTTGAATTGTCAGACGGAGGGCGTCTTCTATTTTCCATCGCTCGACTGGCTGGTGAAGTCGAAGACGTCTCTGTGAACCGACTTCGATTTGAGATAGAAGTGGAACTGCCTTTGCGTTGATGTCCAGACTTGGCTTCATCTACGGATCGTAATGAAGGCGAGAAGCCGTTCGTTGCTGTCGCGGAGGCGTAAGGTTGCTGCCCAAACTCATCTTGCTCAGCTTTGGTGGCCTTGCGAATGCACAGAGTCCGCCCAATTTCAGTGATAGTCGCCGAGACGTGGCTAGCGGCCGCATCCAGAAGACTGACAGGTGACAATCCCGAGCTCGTAGCATGCGTCTTGGAGGCAGTCACAAGATTGCTAAGGGTAGCCTCGGCTCTTTCGCGGAGAGAGCGGAGGGCTTCCGGATCGACATCTGACCACTCTCGTTGAGGTCGGCGCTCAAACGCCCGAACATCATCAACAATCGCAGTCACAGCATTGACTACGGACTTCATCGGCGTGAGTACCCTGGTCGGCGCATTTGACCGACCAGCAGCGAGAAGAGCGTCAACAGCAGACAGGAACGCAGTGACATGGATATCGACCACACCACCATCAGAGGACACGGGTAGTTGATCCTCAGCTCGATCGAATTTTGGCGCTTGTACGTAGAGTTGAGATGTGGCTACAGCGTTCGTCAAATCTTGTGGTTGAAGTAGGGGTAATGAAACTAACCTTTGACATTGCGAAGCTCTGTCTTTGCCTGCTCATACTTGCGTTTATAGTCCTTGAGTTGCTGGTCGAGGTCACGGATTACCACCAGATCGGAGTCTTTGGCTGTCATAAGCTCGTCGTTGCGTCGAGCAAGATCTCCTAGCTCTGACAAAAGGCCCTCCATGTCTGTCCGGAGCTGATTCACAACCTCCAGATCAGTCTGCGATACAATGAAAGTCAGAGAATTGATGGTGAATCCTGTAAAATTTGCGAACCTCTCCCTGACGGTTTTCCCGTTCGTCCTCAAGTACGTCACAACGATCTCTGAGAATCCGAAGTTCTTCTTCATCTTCCTGTGCGCGGCGCGCGGCACGCTCTGACTCTCTCAGGCGAGTCTCTCGAAGTTCGTCAAGCTCTTTTTGCAGAGCACGCATAGTTGAAGTCTGTTCCTCAGCGCGCTGTAATGAGGTGAGCTTCTTGGGCTAAATGAAATGATAAAACCGTGGCTCACTCTTTTGAAGGTCGCGAGTTCTTCCTCCATCTGTTTCACTCTCATCTCACCCTGGTTCATTCTCCTCTCCCTCTCCTCCACATCTCCCATATCGCGTTGAAGATTGGTGATTTGAGTTTGCATCGTGGCAATCTTATACTCGTAGTCTCTCTTCATCTTGTCTTGATCCTCTGGTGCGCCGCTCCTGCCATTAGACCGAGATCCCATGTCGCCAACAGACCGATCGGTATCAAAGTACTCATCCCCACTTCTTCCTCTCGCAACTGCAACGTCCCGATCATCACTGTCCTCGTCATTGACATCCTTTAGTCTGGCACTCAGCCCACTCAGTCCAGCCGGTGGGCTTTGCGGGCTCATAGGATAGTCACTGGCGCTGTCCAGCTCGCCATCGGTCAACCTGCTACCATCACCACTCCTGTCACGTTCATCAATGCTCATACTCGCACTCTCCCTTTCGCGTCCGTAAGGTACCTTGATATATTCTTCCTCAATAGTGCTCTTGTTGGGTATGATTACGTCGCTCGTAGCCGTCGTGCTTTGGTTGGGGTTGACGGTAACGTCACTGTTTCCGCTGTTGCTAACGGCACCGCTAGGGCGCCGATAATCACGTTCGCGTGTGGTATCCTGAGAAGGCTTCCGACGAGAATTAGAGCTCTGGGCAACACTCGGGGCGTAGTTGTCGTCGCTAGTTCTCCCTCCATAAATATCTTCGTTTCTCCGGTAGCTATCTTCGCTTCTACGACCAGAAGGTATGATGTCCACCTCGCTCGGCCGCCGTCGATCTTCTGAAGGCCGCCGGCTGGATACACTTCCTCCATAACCGCTGTCAGAGGGTCTGTCCGCAGATGTTCGGCCAGAAACGCGGCCAGTGGGAGGTGCACGAGGAGGCGATGTACTTGAACTTGGAAAGTCCGGAGCTGGGTAGTCGTCATATGACGCATTCCCGGATGGCTTGGATTGCGATCAGGTTCAAATGGAGAGGAAGTAAAAGTATAGACGATCTTACATCTTCCTTAAACTCTGGGTATCGTCGGGATAGCTCGAAGTAGACGTCACTAGAGAGATCTTCAAACCGAGTAGTGGGCAACGTCGCAAGTTTCTGACGTGCTTGATTTCGCTTCGGATGGAAATCACTTCGAAGTGGAAGGAAAGGGACTGCAGTCTTCATTAATTCATTGACGACAACGACGGACAAGGGTTTTCAAACCTTCATTCTCGCTTTGTCTCCGCACTAGTTCATCGTAGACATCGGTTGAAAGTTCATGAAATTGCTGGGACGTGAGTCGAGTGAGCTTCTGCCGTGCAGCCGCGCGAGAGTTTGGTGCCGCTGATTCACATTGTGAATTAATACCGATCCATTTGGCGGCATGAAGGCTTACCTCGGGCAAGATATGCAGCAAGATACCGGGATAATTCATCAAAGTGTGTTTTCGAAACCGTCCGGAAGTCAAGCTGAGGCACAGCCGGGACGTTCTTGTCTCTGATAGGGCGATAGGACTCAGTCCTATAGTTGGATATTCCAGAGAAAGCTGTTGGAGTTGGTGACGGGGCTCGAGCCGGCTGGCGCTTCATGGTGGTGGTGGTGGAAAAACCTCAAGTTTCATGCGCATCGCCGTCGCCGGGGACAATGGCAACACGCTGCAATCGCATTTTCTGCACAAACAAACAACTACACGTGCCCTCCTCCGTTACGCCCGACTCGGAAGCTCTACATATATTCAAGTACTTCTATGTAGTTTATAGACGCTTCGCTTCCCTCTCCTGCTTCTTCAGAGCTCGCTTCCGAATGCTTTTGTGCAGCCCATGTGTATAGCTTATGAACAGGCTGGGGATTCCGATAACAGTCATCGCATAATCCATCAACGCATGCGACCAGTACGGTGTTGATGTTCCCGGACGGCCACTATACGCGGCTCCACAAGCCAAACCAATTTTGGAGAGGACAGATCGTACGAATGGCCCAGGTTGTGGTATAAGCGCAGATGATTTACGGATTTTCGACAGTTTCGAAACCTATGGGACATGTTCATGAGCAACATCACAGTTGCGAGGGCTGAGATGACATACCACGAAATAGGTGTTGACGTGCTCCACAGTGATATTGTAAGCCCTAACTTCCTCAGCAAGAGCGCTTGTAAATGTTGCAAGGAAGGCCTTGGTACCCGAATAAGTGGCCAACATAGGTGATGGTATACCACCTGCAAAGGAACCGATGTTCAAAATCAAACCGCGTTTCCTGGAAGACATTGCGTCAGAGCGACTTTCGGACTTAAGCTGGAAACGGTACCTCTGAACCATGCCGGGGAGTATAGCATACGTGACACGAAGTGTTGCATTGACGTTGATGGCGACAATATCTGTCATTTCGTCCTTGGGTGTGTCGACGAGGTACGCGGGCATGACATGGGACTTTCCAACATTGTTCACTGTTAAGAAGCATCAGATCCTCTGGTACTGAGAAGCAAGCTGGAAACTTACCGAGAACCCCAACGTTCTTGTCACTCAGAATGGCTGAAAGTTGCTCATAGTCAGACTCGGCATTCTTGGCGAAATCCATGGAGTGTATCTCAGTGGACACCCCCGGGTACTTTTTTGCTACAAAAGGACGCTTAATACCTATCAATGAACCTTGGATATGCCACGTACCGATGTCAGAGGCTGTTGTTTGAAGCAAAGCCTTATTTCGAGCCACCAGCAAGACGTTAAAACCTCCCTTGGCCAATTGAAATGCGAACTCTTTGCCAATCCCATCCGACGCGCCAGTAACAACCGCCCAAGCACCTTTATTAGCACCAAATCTCTTAAGCTGTATGTGGAAATGTCAGACGCGTAACTCGAGTAAAAAATGTGTGGTTACGCACGTTCTTTCCAGGTATCACAAATATTTGTAGGAGCACTGAAATCGTTTGGTATATGAGGCGCGCAACAGTCAGAGAGCCCAGAGCTATTATGAATGTTGACAAGTAGGGTTGTTCGCGTGCTGCATGTAAGAGCACGGTTTTGATGCAGTTTTAATCATTGAACTGGAGCACTTGCCGAGAGATAACGGGAGCTCTTTGAGCTGTTCAAGATCCATCATGGAGAGCGGGATGATGAGTTGTCAGTCAATGCGACTGTACAAGGTGCAACGAGTAAATTGCCAGCTAAAGTTGTGTGTGGCTGTGTAGGTTTTGAAGCCCGATGTCCAACTGTCTGACGTCATAGTTGAAAGCAATTCTGGGGTGGCGGCACCTAGATGCTCCAAATCCTTACTTGTTCTTATATTGCATAGTATGGTAACCAAAATGCACACTAGGAGAGTTATCTAACAAGCAGAAAGAGCGCCTAGAACACTAGAGTGATACTTACACGGACATGGACTTTAGATTAGTACTGTTTTCTGCGCGACAAAACCAGTAACGCGAACAATTAATATTATGCATTATAGCTCTAACTACTTGCCCTTGGAAGGTACGCCAGGACCCCTGTCATCCGAGCGAAACGCGATTGCCGATACCGTTGGCGTCAGGTGGGGCTGTGAAATCGCCGCTTCGGTCTGATACGAACGCGCGATATCTAGAGAAATGATCAATGAATGCTACCAATATGTAACAGGAGCTACGCACATTCGATCAAGGCGACGGCGCTCCTCGGAAGACACTGAAGGCCGCATCGTCTTCAAAACACGTTGAAGATGTTCAGTAGTGATTTCGTGCTACGGCGAGTCAGTTGGGCAACCAATAGAGTAAGCAGCGACATACTTTCCTCGCCGCCGACGTAATGGCCGCCAAGTCTGGCTTTGATAGTGAACCTTGCTTGATTTGTCGTAGCTGCGTTAAGTGAAAATTAGAGTGAGAATTACTAACTCCCGACTATTGCAATTGTAATCACCCTTTTCTCAAGAGCAGACTGTTCTGCTTTGCTGTAGGACTTTGAGCTTGCCAGCCCACCTATCATTTTAAATTCTATAGGGTCTTCAGTGACGGATATCGGATCGGCTGCTTTTTTGTCTGCAGCATGAGATATAGACGCGTGGATGACCTCGAGGTGCGCATTGTATACAAGAGCTTGGAGGTCAGCGCCAGAAAATCCTTCTGTAGCCGCGGCCGTCGCATCCCATTTTACAGACGGTGAGACAGAGACCCGCCTACCGACCGCCTCTAGAATCTAGGAAAAGAAGCTAGTTCAAACGAATATGTACGCCTCTAGGAACAGGCCACGAACCTCTTTACGCTCCTGAAGATCAGGCATTCTACACAGCAGGGATTTATCCAAGCGGCCAGGGCGCAACAACGCGGAGTCTATCAGGTCAGGTCGACTGTAGGGTTTGCAAAGGCTTGTAAGGACGTGTCTCGAGCGTTGAGGATGGCCCGAAATACCTTGTGGCAGCCAAGACGTAGACACCATCTAGGCCTTCTGCGCCATCCATTTGTGTGAGCATCTGGTTGACAACACGGTCCGTGACGCCTGTGCTGTCATGTCCTCTAATCATGATAATTGTCACAATATGACCCCTGAAATATTGAACACGCAATCACCTCTTGGGTGCGATCGAATCGAACTCATCGAAAAAAAGAACACAAGGCTTCGCGGCGCTCGCCCTTTCGAATAAATCTCGCACCTACATTGGTGTGAGCCACAACACCAAAGATAGTGCTTGAATTGGAACACTTACCGATTTTTCACTGGCACCAATGTACTTGTTCAGGATTTCTGGGCCTTTTACACTAATAAAATTGAGTCCACACTCCTTCGCAACAGCTGACGCCAGTAAGGTCTTTCCGCATCCAGGGAAACCGTAGAGTAAGAGGCTGTGGAATGGGTTTTGAATAAATTCTTCAGTAAACAGGCACAAGCTTACCCTGATCTCAGTCTCAACGGGGACTGCGCAAAAATCGGGCCATACTTCGTCGGCCACTCCAGGGTCTCGCGCAAGATCCTTCGCGTTTCATGAAGACCTGTTTGCCTTGTCAGCTGGAATTTGGGCCCTTGCAATGGAAATGTGTGTACCTCCGATGTCAGACCATCCGACATCCGACTTCTGCAGTTTGACGTCTCGAAGAGACAAGGGTGTGAAGTCCACCTGCGCCGCTGCAAAGTCAGCGGGAGAAAGTGTCGCCTGATAAGAATGTCAGCCCAGTTGCTGATACAGGAAGAGGGACACACAAACCGGCTGTTTTTTGGTAGCGGCTCGGATGGCAACTTGATGCACAGCTCGGCCGACCAAGTCTTGTAAGTCAGTGACAGAATAACCTTCTGTTTGCGTTGCAAGAGCGACATAGTTGAGCGGAGATTCCGTATTTAAGCGGATATCCTGCGCAGTAGCAAGGCGACCAAGGACAATGTGTTCTATGATCTAGAGAGGCAGATTTATACGCGAGATACGCGGGGGAATGAAGCGACCTACATCTTTTCGAGCGTCATTATTTGGTGGCTTCACTTTGAGCTCTTCCCGGAAGACATGAGACGCATTAACGAGAGGGTGTAGTGAAGCTGATGAGGTGGCGGTTGCCAGCAGAACTATCCCTCGCGTATTTGGAGCGGCCGCGCGTGAAGAGGATGAATAGATGGATAGGAATAATTCTGTGATATGCCGGGTACGGAAGGAGTCTGCATGCTATCAGCCCTAGTCAGTTAGGCCAAGGATTGGGTATGCGGAACCTCACTTCTAATTCTGCACCGACCAGTTTGTCTAGATTGTCCAAAATGAGGATACTAGGCTTGTGCCACATCGCCTTGTCGAACCAGTACTGCAGGAGGAGCTTGATTGTGGCGATTGGCAACTCAGCGTATCGAGACACGTCAACAAAGAATGTGTCTGTACGGAAAGTTAGATCAAACCCTCAATGGTTGTAAAAATATTTTTACATGAATATGTTGACGAATCCTCCTGAATAGTCTTGGCCACATGCCGTACAATGGATGTCTTCCCCGTGCCAGACCTTCCCGTCAGTAAAAGTGCCGAGACTAGAGGATGTTGAGGTTACTGTTTCTTTGCATTTACTATGGGGACATACCACCGTGCACTGTCTTTGCATACGCTTGAGATATAAATTGTCTGAGGCAAAAGTTAGATGCATTTTCCAAAATGTGGCCGACGCCAGCAAGGATGGGTGCGGGAACAGGGGACCTAGAGCCTAATATATGTAAGACACTCAGAAGAGGAGATCAGAAATCTCACGAAAGAGAGGTAGGGGTTGGTGTGCGGTTCACATTCACCTTCTCGCGTCCGTCGTCAGATGAGAGCCTGCCAAAGCCTTATTAATATGGTTTCAGATGATTAACAGAAGCCTACATACACCAAGAGATCCCAATCTTCGACTTCTTTCGGGGCCGCGGGAAATACAATATGACTGTCTGGGAGACCAGCCAGTGTTCCAACAAATACTATATTTTCCACTTGAATATTATCAACCAAGCCACCATCGTTGCCTGGTTTTATGACACGAGGGACTGGTGGAGGTGGAGAGGGCATTGACTGAGGCGACGACGAGGGTTCGAGTGGGGGAGTAAGACGCTTGAAGTTGAAACTCGAGCAGGATAATAAACCCGCTTCCTCGGGCGGCCCAGATTTAGATAGGGTCAGATAGGTCGTCGGTGAAACGAATCCTACAAGTTCAGATCCTGAATAATCTGGTAAGGCCACATTGAATATCCCGTGGGGTAAGTTTCGAAGAACATGCGAGTCGCGCTTGTACCTCTCCTTGCTTGTGGCTACACGTGGGACGTCCTGAGGGGTATCTTGCCTGCTACTGGTGTCCGCCCGCCTGCTCGATCGATGGAGTTTTGGAGCGATACTTACTTCTGTGTTTGTTGTCAGAAGAAGTGCACTGCCTTTTGACGATGGATCTACGCTGACTGCAGCGTGAATAGGCCCGGCTGAGTTGGACGTAGCATGTATAGATAAATTCAACGCACCAACTCTCAGCCGTACTCGTGTTCTCCCCATCACCCATACATCAATTTCTTGGCCTACTTTAGCAACGCGGACTTGCGAAAGAAGGGTAGATTCCACGTGTGACGCGTGAATTTCCTGTGCACGAATCAGCTAATACGGTGATACTTGTGGTCGGTGGATATTACAATGATCTCCCAGTCATCCGAGGTAAGTGGTTCCGTTGCGACTGATTGAGCTAAAGGTAGGTCGTGCAGCAACCCGATCTCAACCTGATTTCGCGAAACGGTGAGCACAGACGTATCGGCATGCATTCGACGCGTACCAGGTCCCCTTGACTTAGCCCAAGACCTTGAGCAAATTGGGGGTCAATTTCGATAGTCTCTAGCGCCTTCTCCGGCGTGTGTGGGGAGCTGAAATGAGTCAATGAAGACGCAGAAGCCATCCCGGTCCATCCGACATATGCCTCGACATTTACATTGGGGTTTTGAGGAGTAGAAACGAGCTTCAAGTGAATAGCAAGATGTTGGGGTCGCTAAAGTACAAGTTAGAAGAATCATATCAGTCGAAGTGAACATGTATACGCACGACGTTCCGCTCCAAAAGAGGCCCATATATGGATATTGGCAGGTTTACCAAGGATGAACGCAGGGAAACATAGTGAATGCGAGCTCTTCGAGGCATCGTTTGCGGAGAAGAGGCATGTCCGGTAAATGAAGTCAAATCAAAGAAATAATTCATTCACATGTCATCTATAGTAATCAATCTTCCTCCCCGTGACGTTTGTACGCTGACCTCGCCAAGCTCTCTCCAACTCTTCAACACCTCCGTCGACACCATTCCAATGGCAATAAGGTGTATAGTTCTCGTACTCTCTTGTGCTGAGTTCTCCAGATCTATCGACGATTTTATTCCCGTTAAACTGTGGTACATACCCTTTGGCCAAACGACGATACAGAGTTAAGCTGATGTACCGTCTCATCCTCTTTTTCGGCATCAAGGCCTTTTATCAGTGCAATCCAGTAGCAGTGGATGCACAACAGTAAGGCACGTTCGAAACTTTCGGCTGGCGACAGAAAAACGAAACCGGCGACGCCAATCAGTGGCAGGGACCAAGTGCGTTCAGTCCTTGTGGAGTCGTGCCCAGGTCAAGCAAGGAAACATAATACGAATCGACTGCTCGTTGTTGCATTGCATTGCATCTGGGTTTTTGCACCCTCCGATTTCTTGTGCTTGTCGTCTTTGGCAGCGGCCATCCAATTCTGCAAGTAAGTGCGAATCATATTATTTACATACGCCTGATGCCTGGCGGGCAGAACGCTTTCAGGCTGCTGAGACAGATCCAGACCTTGTTATGGTTCTTCTGGCTTTGAAATCAGAGTTCATACAGAAGTCGTACCTAAGGCCTAAACTCTCATAATTCAACCGCTGCCACCTTCATATAACTTTTCAACGCGCCTGTAATTCGAAGCCTTCCTGGAGCCCTTGTGCAAATAGAACATCCACTACATACGACACCGGTCCCCTGAACATCAACACAGATTCGTATAACGTCTTTCCCTCCGCAGTGGTGTTCAAAGCTTGCCAACATTCCGCGTCCAGCAACGGCTTAGGGAGTACTCCAGGCGAGGCGGCGGTTGGTCTCATCGATATGAGTGATATTTTCGAATGTGAGCTGAGTGTGGAGAAGGTTGCTTGGGGTGTTTTCATCGACAGGAAGGGGGAGTGGCGGCATCTGCGCTCAAATGATAAGATGACGGTTTTCTGCTGCGACTTGTTCCTCCAAGGGCGTCCATAAGTTGTTTGTGATCACTTGAGACCTATGATGTATTTTATAAGCTCTGCATTTTGTTAGCGCCACTCACCTACTAACGAATGGATTCCATTCCCGTAATGTCGCGAAATCGAGCAAAATCTTCCAGACGTTCAGCAAAGGCGCATCTATCTCACCTTTTCTTCGGCTTGAAAGACACCTGGCTCGAGGTTAGGCAAGTTTCTTGCCTAAGCAATGGCGCAGGTGACAAAGGTAAGACCAAATGTAACTCGGGATAAGTTTCGCATGCTGGATTGAGGGCCTAACTGACGAAAGTTAATGAGGCTTTTATATTGCCTGAGCCTACTAGATCTGTTGACAACTCAGGCATTATTGTTCTTCTCTATCCGAAATAACATCAACATAATGACAACTCCACAAGGAAATGTACATATGATGAACTCGAAATTAGCCGAAGGAGAACCATGTGGCGAAAGGAGAACCGGGCCCTCCTGCATCTGCATCATGATTTAATAATACAGTGATCATGAACGACCTTCTCATGGGATAACTCTCCCGGCCCTTATAGCCTTGGCAGCTTCGCTTTGTGCCTCATCTCGCAAATATCGACCGTAAATTTCATTGAGATGCTCTCTCTCCTGCAGCAACCCGTCAGTAAAAAGGTCGACCCAGCGGATGGACAAGCCGGCTTACACTCTGTGTCTCAACAACGCTCTTCCGCTTCTCGACTAGACTGGCGTACTTGACCCATGCGTCGTCGTTTACTTCCTCCCTGTTGAAGCCACGGTGTTCCTGGAGGACATAATCCCTAACAACCCATGGAGCGAGCGCAATATCGACGAGGCTAAACTCCTCGCCCAAGAAATACGGCCCTTTGATTTCTTTGGTGTATTTCCTGAGAGCGTCATTGTACTCCTCTCGTAATTCTGCCTGCTTTGCTGGGTCCTGCGCTTGTAGCAAGCGCTGGAAGGCAGGTACGATGGATTTGGTGACATAATCTATCCAGATTCGAGCGATGGCGCGTGAAACAGGGTCGGTAGGGAGAAGTGGCTTCTCGGATGGATAGAGATCCTCAAGCAACTCGCAGATCACAAGAGATTCGTATATCGCCTTCCCCTTGTACTCCACAGCAGGAACGAGGCCTTTGGGATTGATGTCTACGATGCCCATAAGATGCATTCTGTGCATGAATGGAATGATACATGCATACCCAAGAAGTGTCGCTCCTTCTTGTAGGGATTGATTTCTTTATACTGATACTTTATGCCTTTCTCTTCCAGAGCGATCCAACCACGTTGGACGTACGGACAGAACTAGAATTCCACATACATATTAGAGAGAAACTTGAGTGACGATCATAGGGGGATTTACCCATCCAGAGTAATACACTAAGTCCTGAGCCTCTTGGTGCTTTGCGACGAGTTTCTCTGCAGGTCCTGTTGCGTGGGGAAAGATCTGAGCGTCGGGGATTGGCATCTGTGATACAAGTGTTGTGGTGGGAAACGGGGAGATTTCTCAGCTCTCTGTCCAACAGTGTGGCTTTATAAAGACTTCCTACAGTGCTTTATAAGTAAAGGAGATCGCAAGGTATTGCATCATTGCCTGCTCATCATGTGATATAATATACAAGATGTGCCAAGTTGCTCGAGAGAGTTCGCTTCGCTGACAAGGATCTATAACCAAAGATATCGTCCAGCTACGGCAAGACCAGAACCGTCCCAATCTCGCCCTGCAAGTTGGGAGCGGGCTGGCCGCTTGACGGTAGCAGTGGCGGGGCTAGTCTGACATCGACAATTTTCACCATTTCGCCTTTGGTGACCATGTCAGCTGTGGGTTCTGTCCCACCGGTGAATATCGGCCGCTTGTCTACGACCTTGATATGAGGTAGCTTAACGTGACCACATTCGATGGGGATTAACTTCCAAGTGAACTTTTCTTCATCTCCGGGCATTAGAATAGGTAGGCGGCCATTCCGCAACCCAGCAACGATGAATCCATCTGATGCGTCCAGCTCGAGGGTTACCACAACGTTTGCCGACCTCGAAGGATGGTAGTTGCGGATTGTGAGGGAGAGCGGTATAGGTACGTGCAATGTTGCCGGTGAGGGTATAGAGAGTAGAGCGACCAAGCCCTCGATGGGGGGTTGCAATGCAGGCAATGATATTGTGGTGGAGGAAAGGGAGCCAAAAGTGCCGTCTTTCTGTAATCTTTGGCATGCTAAGTTCAGTGCAAATCTTGCGGTTGCGGGATAGTTGGATGAACAGACCTTCGCCACATGATTCGATAGTTTCCCGAGCTCGGTACAAGAGTTTCGTCATCGTCATCCTCGGGTGATGCGAGGGCCAACCTGCATACATGGGAAATCTCATCGCCTGGATAATACTCTGTTAAAATACATAAGCTTTAAGAGCGAGAATGAAAATATGCCATGCAAACCTGATGGCGAAGCTCCAGCACTATCAGCGGAACATTCGATGAATTTGGCTCGCTCGTGCTCCTAAAATTTCCGTTAGTGGATGACTACACAGGTGGCTAGAATAGGGAGTACCTGTCTTTCAAAAGTTATGGATTCTACTTGCAAGGATGATGGCCCAGCACACTCTATCCTTGTGTTAACCAAGGCCTCACTTGTTCTGATAGGATTCCAGCGATCTCCGTCGAAGGTGTTCAGGTCAGCCAAGCCTGGCCAAGGATCTAGGCCCCGTCTGTAGGATATGGTCTGGACAAATCTAAGCGGGTCAACGGTTGGAACGACGAGCATCCTCGTTGTTTCAGTCATGTCGTCCAGCTCAGGTTCGGCAGGATCCACTACTGAATCTGTAGCCCGGGACTGGACTGAGATATCCACGACTCTGTCGCCCGCCGCACCACTGTTTGCTAAGTACAGAGTCTTGACCGCGTTATCCCCAGGGGAAATCACTCCGAAGGGGACACCTTTAATGAAGTTTGATGAACGTTCATCACCCAGGATTATTGTGTTGACTTCAGGCAAAATCTGTGTGAGTATTGTGTGAGTACGATGGTGAGAGGCACTGACCAGCACCATCAATCTCCGTTGGAGGGATAAGAACATTGACGACAACATCAAATGGCCGATCATCGATATTAGTTATTTCGATCGTTATTGGATACTCCTCATTCAAATAAGCGGGTGACTCGTGGGCCAAGGATATGGCCAAGTTGTGTGAGCGATGTCTGACACTGAAATACACATGAGAAAGTGCCGGGAAAGGCCGACAAAAGGTTTACTCAAGGAAAGATGCTTCGCGCTTCATAGGCAGAAATTGCGGAGGATTGACTGAGGTCAGCCATTTCGGATTCGATGTATGCCGCCGAGGAGCGCTGAGAACGATAGGTATCTTAATTGTCCATTTTTCTTCTTCCAGGGTCAAAACAAGTTTATCGATCTAACAAGCCACATAAGACACTTGGAGGCAGTCTGTGAAAAATGAATTCACCTTGATCGTCGTCGGTGAATCAGACGAGACGCTCCCAAAGAGGATGAAACAATCGCCCATTTCCCAACGTAAGTTGGCTGTCATGTCTTCAGGTTGTTCTGAAGATGTTGATATATGCCCTAAATTTATCAGTTTGTACGATGAAGGCGTGGCATCTTCTGCGTGTTGGTGTCGTATGATTAACGGGCTTTGTCGATGGGAAAAGTGTATAGACAGCGTCGATATCGGGAGAGAAGATATGCAAATACCCTTCGGGGCGACAAGTGATAGTTGAAATGCCCCTGGTTGTCCAATATTGGCCTCTGGAGTCCAGAAGACGACGTTGTGATCGACTGAATCCAGCATGAGATGAGCAAAAAATTGTACACGGGGCCATAGCTCACATATCGGCTGGGATTCTGAGAGATCGACGACCAATGGTTCGTCTGACGATGGTACTGTGCTCTTCGAAATCTTAGTTCGGGGCATGGCAGATTGGCGACAGCGGTACTCTTACCTTTAGGATAGCCAATAAATCTTCTTCGACCGAGTTTGACTCTTCAGCGTTCGCGGCATCTGTGGTCGGGTTGACTATTACTATTGTGGTTTCTAGGCCCTAAAGATAAGCAGTGACTTACTATGGTGCCCCAGCATCTCGATCAACAGTTTAATGCTCAGCTCAATATCCCCGAGTTCTCGTGCACAGGCATACCACGTGGATAGTAGTGGTTGTAGTAATGCATCCCAATTTTCCCGACGGTAGATCGTCGCAATGCGTTCGAAAAACCTTTCCGAGCGTAAGAAGAAGTAAGAGTGATTATGACATATCAACTTACCGTATCGCCATGTCGTACTTAGTAGAGTCATAATATGTCTGCGCAATCCGATATGCAATCCATAAAGTTAGTCGACTTTGAGTAGGGTTCTGCGGATCGACGACAGTGTGCTTCTTGAATAGTTCATACGCCTTTGTGTAGAGCTGAAGGGCGAAGGAAGTCAAGGTTACTGAACAGAATTGGGGGTATAAAGCCATACTTCTAAGATAATGGTCAAGTGGTCGACTTTCTTTTCGTTCGCAAAGCCAGGTGACGACATGGGAGCTTTCTGCGAATTCTGAGGCACGACAATCAGGGCTGAGTGGAAATCCCTCGGTAGGCGTAGGGCTGACCTCTATCTCTAATGCGGCTAGAAATCTTTCTCGCCTGGTCTCTGTGCATTTAGCTGCCATGAAATAATAAAATCCTGAGTGCTGGAGTGCATGGCTTGGATTGATTCCTAGCGATCGAATGGTTTCTGTCTCGAGCATGCCGGGCGGAGCTCTTGCACTACCGTTATGCAGAGATGCCGCGAGGTTCGTATTCGCAGAGGTTACAGGTCGATGGACGGGAATCGTCAATGTCGATCGTGTTCCCTGCTCAAGCAGCTCTGCGAGAACACGATGTCTTACAAACAGTGAACAGATGAAATTTTCGAAGGAATTGGTAGACCTACTGCCTTGCGAGCCAGCTCCAGTACTCAAATGTCTCCTCGCCAATACCCCACCCACGCGAGAAGTCATTGAATATCCGTACGTGCGAGTTATGATGGGAGAGCGCAAGTGCATGCTCGTTGTTGTATAGATAGAGTTTTACTATCTAAGATTTTGTCAAATGATCAAGAGCAACTTCATTGCATCGAGTGAGGGAAACCTACCTTGAGGCTGATGCAATCCGCAAGAACTTTCGCTTCCGCCCATCTTTTGGTTCTCGGTGGTAGTATCGCAGTCGACCCAAACATAACAACAAGCATACTATGGGCGTCCTGGTAGTGTCTGGTAATGATGGCATGGGTTAATGAAACTCGACCAGAGATTATCTCAACTGACTTCAGAGCTACCTCATCTTCCCCACGAAATTCAGCAAAGCAAGCCATCTTATATTCGTATCGTACGGTCCATCCTTCGGGGCGAAGCGGCCTGGCTATATTTGTAGAACCTGTGACGGGGTTTATATAGTTTGCCTGTGAGTGACGGTTGCGTTTCCGGCGGACGCGTTTTGAGTGTGCGGTATAGTATTCTAATGCAGGCTCGTAGAGTGCTTGCTGAAGACTGGGGTCTGTTAGCTAATGGTATTGGGATAACAAAGAATCCTCATTCTCACCTCTTCACAAATTCACCAAGCTCAGCTTGGCTGACAGGGCTCAACACGAATAGAGCCGCACGAGAATCTAGGCCACTTTGCCTTCGGATGAAGGTCAACCGTGTATCGAGTGTCGGATCATCTGGGAGCAGGATAGAGCAGTTAAAGGGGGATGTTTCGATATATCCAAAGCAAGTGAATCTCACCTAACATCTTTCTACTGGCCATGAGTACGACAGTGAGCTTTATACCGCGTTCATTCGTGCCCTTCTTCCGCTGTGCAACCTCCGCTGCAAGCTCCGTGTCCTTCTTTCGTTCCTCCATCTCCTTCTCGCGTTCGCGATTGGCGTCCGGCGCATCGAGTGGAGAAGTTGCACCGCTGGCCGGGAACTCGTAGATGCGCAGAAACATAACGAATACAGAAGGAACAAGGTATGTGTGTTTCCGAATCCATATCGGGGCAATGAGACCATCGGGATGCAGTGGTGAGCTCGGCGTCAAAGGTGATAGCGGTGAATGTGCTGCAGAGTATGTAGGATCTTCTGGTGGTACGAGCTTTCGCGGAGGAAAACGAATGTCCTTGTCGACGAGTATGACTTGGAATGTCTTGGCTTTCTCTGGTTGCCAGATGGCGACTTTGCGCTGGGCCTGGAGCGCTTCGCGCAGCCGGGATGCCAGGAGTCCGAAGTCGTTTCCTTTCGCAGATGTTGGTGATAACGGTTGAGTTGACGGTCCTGCATCAAGACCAGCGACGAACATGACTGGCGCTAGCTGCGCCAGAAGCTCAGGAGGGTACGAGTTCATCGCGCACGACGGTGGTGGCGACGTTGTCCTTAACCTTGACAATGTGTGCTTACATAACAAATCGACTTTTCGTCACTGCCAACGATGGCGACCCTTGCTCTAAACCTCCAGCCCCCCACGACTACATAGCTGCTACGCTCCATTTCAGGACTTCTTTATTGCCTTTAAATTATACAATGTTAACATTGTGGTCCTTGACGTTCTCAGCTCGGCCTTGTATCTTTGCTTCCGCTGACCCTGCATCCTTGTATTCTGAAGGGTCTTCCCTGTCAGTCTGCACAAGGGACTGGTACACAAGTTGGCTAAATCTGGGGGTTAGCTTGTAATGCCCATGGCTTATAAGGATGAATACCTTTTCACCGAAATGCATCCTCGGGCTGCGCTCACCTTTTCATATCTAATAGACTTGTAGATTCATTCTAACTTATCCAATGCTCTTCCCTGCCTTTACAACCACCCTCCTTCTTACCTTTGCCACGCTCAGTGGTACGTCATATGTGCAAACCACCACGTAAAGAGAGTTTCTCATGTCCCTCCAGCAGTGACAGCTATCCCTGCACCAGCACCGGAACCAATTCCAGAGCCTGCGCCAATCCCACCCGAGTTACAGCCCATTATCGCGGCGAAGAACAATCTGGCTGGTACAGCAACAGTGAGCACATCTCCTGCTACCTTTAGTATATTTGTTCATGACCATACAGGACTACAATGATCCCAGGTTCAACTCGACTCTTACCTACTCCAACGGAGTAGTGATGTCACAAAAACCAATGGCCTATATTGCCGTTGTCTCAGTGACAGCAGGCACACTACTCTCGGCCTTCATCTGAGAACGTAGACTTGGTGTAGAGGCAGAGATGGACGACAGATTGATAAATCACTGGCTTCCACATAATAATACATTCAGTACTCAACACAAAAACAGCAATCGTTTAGTACATCTCCAGACTCATGCCATCGTGGATCTCGTAGTCTGAGAGTGTGATGTGGTCCTTGTAGATGGTGTACCTGCGACGCGAATCCAATCACAAGGACATTCAGGACATCATGGAGGAGAATGGGGCGCACCACTTCTTCAACTGGATCTTGGATGCATTGGTACCGGTCTGCGCCGCAATGAGCTTCTTCAGATCGCCTACAGTGTCCTCAGAATCGCATTTGACTCTGACTAGATTTTAATGGGCCGTAAGCGCGGTTGGAGATGAAGGAGTCATTGGACCGCAACGAACCTTTGCGACCAAGCCGATCGTTAGCGATAACCTTGGAAAAGAGAGGTTAGCACAACTGTCGCAGCCCCATGTATAGATAATGAGCACCTCGATCATACCCATTTCGAAAGAGCTGGTCTAGGACCAAGGACAGAATTACTTTATTTGGTTGAAGTGAATTTACTAAATAACGCGACATCCCGATGTGGTTGCGGTTGAACAGGTTTCGAATACTGAATTGGGTATAGACGTGACACGGACGTAAAGATTCGTGAAGTTCGTTAGTTAAAGGCTAAGTATATAGTGCGCTCCACAAGTCAGTAAGCTGTACATTCCTTCAACCATGAAGTGCCAAGGTGTTGGTTCAATAGCTTTCGTCGTGGTGGTGATGGTGTTGCCTGGACAATATTGTAAGAAACGGGAGAGGGGCGCAAATTGTTTAAAAAGTCACCTCCTCACTCCACAACAATAGCAGGCCCGCGCAGACAGGAATACGACTGCAAGCCATGTCATGGCAACAGCAGCCAGCACCATCCATACTCCAGGACCAAACAGGACCTCAAAATTGTACGGAATTTCATCGATGACCTTATTCCTGACGATAATAACAAGGGCCAAATCAATTGCAAGGACCACGGTCCCAACAATGACGGCAAGGATCGTGACGACGAGAGCAAATATGGCAAGGCCATGGGATGCAAGAAAGCATGAGGCGATGAATCCGAGGAAGGAGAAGCCGGCGGCGATGGGATGGAGAACGAGAACGAAGAGAAGGCCATGCTCAACGGCTTGGACGATAGTGGGAGAAACTCCCGCTAGGTCGGTCAAGTTCTGAGGTATGTCGTAGCCGAGCATGGGGCCAAAACACTCTCCGTTATTCGTGAGCCATGTTGGCTGATCGAGGACGCTGATGGGGGCGTGAGATGGGGTTAACTGGCGACCTTTGGCAACTCACCTAGAAGCACATACACCCCACACACCGAACCGAAGTTCAGTTGCGATATTTGTGGGAACTTGACCCGTGAGAGTGGACTTTACAGAGAGCAGGTAGACAGGTTTAAGGATGGGCAGCGAGACTGCGACGAGAAGCAGGAGAATAAATGCACCAAAGAGGAGAATGAAGGCCACAGAGGACACGAAGCGATGCCGAGCAAGTGGGCGATGGTGGGCTTTCATGGCAGGACTTGGAAACAAGCCTAAGCCCAAGGCATGCAACTGAGCCCAACTGCCATATGTGCCATATGTCCAATTTCAATTTATTGCGGCATGTTACCACAGAAGACTGGGTGTTGACGCCTGTTTACGAATCAAGCTTGCCATGCTCTCTTTCCTCGTCTGGGGCAGTCTCGTCGCCGCTGCCCAGGATATTCCAGAGAAAGTCTTTGGTGCTTTATTTCTATTCTACAAAACTAAACTCTTAACTCTAGGTTTGATATTGACCCATATCTCGAGTATCGACCGGCTTTTGCCCAGTCTCTTCCAGTACAGATCCTCCTTACCGGCGTTGTCCTTACTCTGGTCGCCGTTCTCTTCATTCATCTCATGTTCACTGCACAGTACCACTGGCCACTCGCACCAGTCAACTATGTCTTCCAACTCTCTGGCGTAACAACACTCCTCATTTCTCTTATCGCGACAATTCATGTTATCCTCTCAACTACCTTGACAGAGAGCGAAAGTTGGCCGTACATGCTCAGCTACATCGCCGTCAACGTCCCCCCTTTTGATCGAAATATTGATCGAGACTTTGATACTAGTGACTGGAATGTTGCAGAACGTGCAACGTGGCTCGTCATGAATGCATCTACCTCTGCTCTAATTCAGGTCTGCTCACTTTAAATTTCATTTGAACGTCGTTGACCCCTTCTTCAGATCACACATATCCAATTCCTCACACTACTATACCCATCTCGTCTAGAAGGCCGCCTCATTTTTGCATTACTTGGTTGGTCGCACCTGCTGTCGCCGTCACCCCTCGATATTTACCAAAACTATTAGGTCCTCTAGCGGTCGTTGCAGCAGTGATGCAACTCATACCAATCAACGAAAGCCAGAGCGTCAATGATATTGCCTCTGCCGTTAGAAACGTCTGCAATGCCACACTTTCCCTCCTATTCACCGCTGCCCTTTTCATATGGGGCTTTCTCGTTAATCGGAAGAATGCATGGAGAACTGACGGGGGAACCGCTGCGTTCGGCGCTGCAGCTCTCACCCTCACTCTAGTCAGCACTGCCCTCAATTTCCTATATGTCAATCGAGAAGAGGAATACCGTTACGTCTGGCTCCCCAGCCTCATGTGGGCTGTCATCCTCTGGCAGAGTTTCCTGGGCTGGTGGTGGTGGGTAGGTGCTGGGAGCTCTGGGTTGGTAGAAGAGGACGACATTGCGGAAAAGCTTGAAAGGGAGGAGAAGCGAGAGTTGAGGCGGAAAGAGGCGAGGGAAAGAAGACGGGAGAACAAGTTGCGGGCCAAGAAGGTCTGGAGGGGCGTTGCAGGCGCCTTTGTTCCTCATGCCACTGGCAGTCGCGGTCGGGCAACCCTTTCCATTCGTCGGTTGAACACTCGAAGAACGGACAGATCATCTTCAACTCCGAGTCCGTCAGATTCTGTCGCAGAGTCACCACAGGATCAGCCCGCAATGTCTGTATCTTCTGCCTCGACGAACGGATCCCTATCCACGCTCCCTTCCCTACTCCCCGTATTCGTCCATCGATGGTACGCCTCTTTACGTCACGCACATCTCTTGGCAGCCCGACAACAGGCTGTCGAGCGTGTAGAGAGGTTACGGGAGAGGGAGCGGAACGGGAACGCTGACGCGGGGACGGGTGGGTGGGGACTGGGGAGTTTCGCGTGGAGGGTTCGCCGGGAGCAGGATCTGGAACCACGCAGCCAGGAGTTTGAAATGCACGACCAGTATCCATGGTCAGACCATGAGCCGGAAGGGCGCAGACACGATCAGGAGCCTGAGGAGCACGTCGAAGACGAAGAACCTCGTGATACCCACCCCCCACCTCGACCTCAACCTCCCCCGGCTTCACCAGCCCCACGACAACGGTCAATGTGGTGGTGGGGCCCACTAGCACGATGGCGATTGCAAGACTCGACCTCTTATTGATTTTCTGGGTGTACTGTTATTGTGATACCATTTCCAAGAAGTGTTCTAAGCATGTATTTCTATATGTATCTCTTAGTTGGCGTCTAGATCACTGTTGTGCCTCGCTCTCGTCTCCGATCGAATGTATCTATTTCAAAGCTAGGGCACCTCACAAATTATTTCTTGACAACGGCGTTTGAGATTTGGGCTCACTGGCAGGGGCAAACCCGATCTTTCCTTCAACCCAGTCTCGGATCAAGACACCAGCGATAGCTGTAACGGGCGGTAGCCTGAAAGGTGGATCGTCGCGCTTGAAACCAGCCCCGGGCTTGTCCTCATAGGTCGGGTTGAGATGCGGTGTTTGTTGATTATTTTGACCTTCCGAGGTGCTTTCTGCCATCTTCTTGTAGTCGTTGCTGATAAATCTACCACCGATTGGGTGGCCTAAGACGTCGAGAATCTCAGACCGAGTGAACCACCGTGCATCTTAAAATATTTAAGGATTCCTCTTTTTGCAAATTGATTTAAAGGGCTTACCGACGAGCTCGTTGTCGAGATCGACGCGGATGGCCTGTGAGGAGTCAGCCCTGGCATAGAAACCCACCATGAGGTTTGCTGGATAAGGCTGCATGTGACCATGTCAGTAGTTTATTCTGTCTCCAGGAAAGAAAAGAGACACCCATGGCTGCCCAGAATGATACTTGATGTCCCAGACATTCACTCCAGCCTCTTCCCACATTTCTCTGGCGACAGCATCCTCAAACGTTTCTCCGGGTTCAATGAAACCTGCTAAGGCGGAATAGAACTTGCCAGGGAACTTTTTCTATTGAGGGAACGCTCAGCATTTGTATTAGAAAGCCGTGAAAAGGACATACACCTCTCCCAAGAAGGACTTTGTCTCCAGTCTCGTCGATTGCGATCATAATGACAACTGGATCTGTGCGAGGATGGGTAAAATTGTGGAGACCTTTGCTGCAAATACAATGTAAGTCATTGAAGGCAGATCAGGTAGAAAACAGTACGCTGTAGGACAAGGCTTGCGGCCGGTGTTGTCGGCCCAAGGCAGTAAGGATGAGCACGACAGTTTCCAGCCACCCCACATAGAGTACGTTGGTGATCCACAGCCTGCACAGAACTACACGCAGGTTATCAGAGGGCTGTGTCACAAAGAAATGTAACCACTCAGCACCTTGTTGCGCTGATTCCAGTCCACCAAGCTCCTTGCTTCAGCAAAAACAGCACCGGAGAAGCTGTCCAACCCAGTCATCAATATCCTTGGCTCAGACCATGTCAGGATCTGTCCGTTCTCTGCTGGAGTAGTTGCGTCCAGAATTTCTTTCAGGCGTTCTGGCACAAGATCCAGATCTGCAACATCCATCGAGAAGTAAGGTGTTCCATCAAGATTCGCGATCGCAGCCTCAGCATCAATGAAATCCGATGAAGGAAGCGCGTTTGTCTTTGAGTGCTCCTGCAGACCAAGGAACACCACAGGAGAACTATGATGACGCGCAGCCTCGGTAGGCGAATGCCGGACATCGGGAGACTCGACGACTAGCTGTCCGATCTCTTTGTTCTGCCCAAAGAAAGGCTCGGGACCCAGAAACGGTCGTACATCCTTGGTTGTCAGGAATGCAAGGGATTGCTTGTGCAGAGAGTCGGAGTTGGCGATCACCAGGGGTTGTCCCGCGTTGAATAGTAACCAACGAGTGGTTGGGGATGCGATGATCGCATTTAGAAAAGGATGAGAGTCACGGAGCCACGACAAGCGATTTAGCGGTGAGCCAGAGAACATGTTATGCCTAGCAATAGTGAATATATCTTAGTAGTGATTTGCGTCTTGCAAGGCCAACTGACTAGTACTCACGTTAACGTTGTGCTTGCCATTCTGAATAGACTGGATGGGCGTAGTAACAGGCGAGACGTGGCTGGGGGCAATAATTATGAAGCAGAAGAGACCGGGGTGTGAATTATTTATTCAAGCGACGCGTCTCAGAGAAATAGTAAGAGTGGTATTAGTAAACCAACGGTCGACAGAGATAGCTACTGGCCCGAGTTGCCGGAGCTTACTCATATTTACGCGTCATGTGCAGGCACCTCCACTTCGACGCGTCGCGTATCTGACCCTGTCCTCACCTACAAAGTCGCGTCGATTAGCACGATGTGGATGTAGAACCTCAATGCGAGTTCACCATCTGATAGCTTACACCACAGAACTGCATGAACCTGTTCAAGTTGCGGTCTCTCGTATCTGACACGTCGGGTAGCTCATATTCGACCATCAAAGCCTTTGAGGTTTCTGCTAATGCCAGTAATGTAAGCTTATATATCCAGCTCCTCTGTGTGGTACATACCATCGAGATTAAATAGGTCCTGAAGAGTCTTGGGGTACCTTTCACTAACTTTCCCATCCGACATGTAGATCTCGCGGAGGCGCGCATCAGACTGGTTTGATCTTAAGAGAGCATTTTCACGGCGATTCTCGCTTGTCGTGACGTAAAGAGGAGACTGAACCACGATAAAAGATGACGCTTACGAGTTGAAAAGGTTGTTTTTCAGTTCCTCGAGCTCCTCCTTCTGTGCTGTGACTTCGTCCTGAAGGCTCTGTGGTATCAAGGCATCAAGGCATTCGGCCACTTGTACTCGCACAAGCTCGTCTATCTCAGCTTCGATCTCACGTTGAGCTAACCGCCTGTCAGTGTTACTCATGCAGTAGCCTTGAGGCGCACCTCGTTCCTTTAGGTGTTCGAAAAGTTGTGTCTCGAGGCAGTCCTTCAGAATGACTTGAGCTTCGTCAGCGAGAAAGCCACATCATAGCGAAAAAGTTGACTTGCGATGTATCTCCGCAATTCCTTCCTTGTGGATTTGATCCTGCTCCTTCAGTTTTCGATGGAATCTGCACGCCTGTTCAGTCTATCGTTACCACTCTTGAAACGCGCGGAGTGGCTCACCTCTTCATCTCTCCGTTCTGCCCATGCTCATGCGATGCGACATTGGCCTGACTTTCCAGTTTCCCAAAAACGTCCTGCATAAAGTTGCAAGGACATGGCATAACTATCTCATAACAGGACGCACACCGAGAGAACTAGTCGCCACCTTCAGGCTACTGATTAAATCTGCCGCCGAGAGTGTGTCGAGGGGTGTTACGCGGAAAGGGGCGGTCATCTGGTCGGGAGATGTACTGGGAGTCAAGGGCTGCACCATTACGTCCAGAGACGACAAGAGTACGAATTGGGAGTCCGAAAGGAAGGGCAGTTGCCTGGACTTCTTTGAGCCTCATCCACGAGGTTGGAACGTGTATTATCTTCACAAATGCTGCGAATCACATTGAGAAGAGCTCGTGGCCCATGGCCGTAACACTTAATGTATAATGGCTGAAAGCATTGTGTGTGAAGCTTGAGGTTACGCGTTAAGAAATCCAGGGGTTGTATAATATTATAATGTATAGATAACTACGATGATTTAATCCTCTAAGAACGACGCATTATAGCTGTTCGGGTTAAGATACATTGCTTTCCTGGGGTTTAGTCGATGCGTCGGTGGCGTCACCGTCCACAACACTATTAAGTTGAGCAGCCATAAGGGCACGGAATCGCGAATCCGGGCGGTTGACCTAGATGCTACGTTAGCAGAAACATGACGGTGGGAGATCGATAACTCACGAGGTGGCGGTATGTGCCTGATTCAGTAATTCTTCCGTCTGCAATTTGACTTGAGAAACTGGGGCTAGTCGAGGAGGCTAAGAACACACCTTCTAGCACAACTATCCGCTCTGCTCTCGCAATAGTGGATAGCCTGTGGGCGACTATAAGTACAGTTGTTTGCCTTGACTGGAGGATTTTGTCGACTGCGTCGTTGACCTGGGAACGAGAATTGAGAAAACGAAGCTTTTGAATCATCATAGTGTCACACACCCGGCGTTCAGAAGTTGCGTCTAGGGAGCTTGTAGCTTCGTCCAGTGCCAAAATCGCGGGTTTCTTGAGCAGGGCACGCGCGATGGCGAGTCGTTGCCGTTGACCACCGCTCAGGCTCTGACGTCCAACTATGGCAGGTCAGGCTTTATCTACCTGAAGAAGAGATGAAGACGAACTTTCGGTATCAAATCCTTTGGGCAATCCCCATACATATTCACAATTGGCCTCCCTCGCAGCGTTTTCTATCTGTTCCCGGGTAGCGTCGGGATTGCCATACGCAATATTACTCGCAATGGTACCGGTAAACAGTACAGGGTCCTGTGGGACGATGCCAATAACCTGACGCCAGGAGGCAGTAGAGAATTCCCGGATATCTGAAGGAAATATGAAAGGTGGGTAGACAAGCATGCATTACAATACATACCTTGGCCATCAAATGTAATCTTGCCCTTGAGAGGATCATAGTACCGCAGGAGAAGCGAATGTATCGAAGATTTGCCACCACCGCTCTGACCTCTGTAAGGTAAGGATGCCATTCAGGAGTCAGGAAGGTTGGTAAACGATGGCTGTTGAAGACATACACGATGGCGACGCTCTCTCCAACTCCAATTTCAAGGTTTAAGTCCTTGAGAATTTCAACGCCTTTCCGGCTCGGGTATTCGAACTGAACTCCTTCGAATTTGATTGGCCCTCGCCTTGAGGGGGAAACTGCCACACCATTGTCGGGGGGTACAGCAGGTGTCCTGTCGAGCAGATCAAATATGCGGGTTCCTGCGCCGATTCCGCGCATGATGGACGACTTGAGATGATTCAGGATATAGAATGGATGGAAAGAGCATAAATCATACAAAGAATGACCTAGTTTGATATCGATCAGCAGGGTTTGAGGAGCAAAGCCTGGCGTACGTACGTTAACATCTGCAGGCCGCTGCCAACGTATACGGTGTAGAGGAGAAGGCTTGTTAAGTCTCCAACCGATATATCACCATGAGAAACAAGTGTTCCGCCTGTCAGGAAAGTAAGCTACACTGTCGAGAGTGAGGGAAAGAGATATTACCATAGCCGAGTAACGCTAACAAAGTAACATTACCACTCCAACCTGTGCTACCGAAGAAGATGCCGCTGGCAATGGCCTCTTTTCTGGCAAGAGAAAGCACCGTGAGCACTTTTTCATGGAACTTCTTCTCTTCCTGTGCGTGGGCGTTGTACGCTTGCACCGTACGCAGAGCCGACAAGGCTTCAGAAGCCACCTTTCGATATCTTTAGAGTCAAGAAGGACACAAACTATGGTGCCAGGAGTTTACCTTGGTCATTTCTCCCATTGACTCCTGAGTCTTATTCGAAAGTTGCTTCAGATACCGACCGTAAAAGACCTGAGAGAAAGAGTTGATGACAGCAAAAGTCACTGAAAAAGGCTCGACGTACTGCACCCAACGAAACCGGAGGCACCACTGCTAACATCAGCATGGTGAGAGTGGGGGATAGATAGAACATGGCGCCCACTGAAAACATTCGTATACATGAGAGTTGAAAAGAACTGGGATGGGAACTGCTTACATCCAACGGAAGACATGACGAGGGAACGTAAACCATCGGAGAGGTTTTGAGTGACGCTGCAGTGCGTGTGAGAACGACGTCATTCGTGTGGCTGATATGCCCCCACCTTTCACCAACAATGCTTGTATCGACACTGAGACGACTAAGAACATCACCCTCTCCACGTTCCACAAATTCTACTTCTTGTTTAAGTGCTGCAGCGTAGGTACGTTCACGAAGCCTGGCAACAATCCTTTGACCTGGGAAGGGCATGAGTCGCATTTAGGAGAATCTACCGTATAGAAACGTACCAGACATCCGCATCAGTACAGCACGACCAGCGTTTGCCACAGCACCTGTCGTAAACAAAAGGAGAAGGCACGCTGACGCTTCCCAAACCGAGAGCCCGAATGGAATTTGCTGACATGATTCAGATGATTGAAAACAACGAGTAGGGTTTGAACATACCGGGCTTGTAGGTGAAAAGAAGTCAATCAACTTCCCGATCGTGAAGGGTATGCTCATGGATACCGAGGACGACACCAAGAGGAGTCCAATGGCTATGAAGAGAGGCTTCCGTTCTGGTTTGGCAAGGGATACGATTTTCCGAAATGACGAAGCTGACTGAGGCGACCTTTTGAAGAGGGATAGTAATGATGCCTTTTCCTCAACAGGTGGATCTGGTTTCGGAGTGGTATTCTCATTCCTAAGCGGTGCCTTGACATGAAATGCTCTCGAGCATTGCTGAAATGGATGAAAAGATCCAATTAGCGGCCGTGCAGGGCCATTCAACATCCGAGCCCCGGAAGCTCCACGTCGAACGTTCAAGAGTATGTAGTTGAGCGCCCGCGGTCTCGAGAGAGGCCGAGCATAGACCGAAAGCATGCCTCGAAAGGTCGGAACCCAGCCAAGCCTTTACAGTTCAACGTAGCAAAGGGCAAAAGGCCCAGCGTTGTGTTCTGGCCAGCGTTGATTGCTGAGGGAGAGGCGAGAAAATCAGTCGCCGGTGGTTGGACTGACGCGGTGATGCCGAAGAAGTTTGACAGTGAGAACACACACGTGTCATAATTCATCAGATCTTATCTTATCTCCATAAAATATACTCCCGTGCTCAAGGCGGAGGAATAGTTTGCTAGCGCCTAATTGACACGCACGGCTGCCTGGTCACTGTGAATTCTTCTTGATTTTTGGCGGTCGATGCGCCACCAGTGAATCGCTTGCGTTCTTAGGGCCAGCACTAGCATTAATTTGGCGGCAACTTGCAAACCAAACACTCTGTATGCTTCGTGTCATTATCAGCAGACCGTCTATTCAACAATTCACACTTCAAATCAGGTCAATGTCGTCGTCAGCTCTCTTCACAGAAGCATGGCTATCTGGACCTAAACAGACGCAGTTCTACACGCGAACATATACGCCAAGCAACGCGCCTAGGGCAGCTCTCGTCTTCATTCATGGATTCGCAGAACATATCGGTAGATACACTCACTTTCATCCTTTACTCGCCCAACACGACATCGCCATATTCGCACTCGACCAGCGGGGTTTTGGCAAAACTGCTTTGGATGCAGAAGGCCACAAGAGCAAGGACAGTGCCTATGGCAAGACCTCTTGGCCTGAACAGATGACGGACATCGCATGGGCCGTAGAACATGTGAAAAAGGAGTTTTCTGGAGTACCTACGTTTTTAATGGGTCATTCTATGGTGAGTATTGTCGCTCTTTTTGAACCAGATGTTAACACGTGCGATATCGAATCAGGGAGGTGCTGAAGTACTTGGGTTTGCGACTATCGAACCTTCCGCCTCTTCGCTTGCAGGAATCATATCTACGAGCCCGTTGATCCTACAAGCCAAGCCTGCTCCTAAATTGGTGCGCTTGTTGGGTGGAGTGGCTAGCAATTTGCTCCCAAACCAGCTTGTTCCCGCCAACGTGGTTCCAGGGGTATGTGGCATATATGCATGCATCTTGCTTCAGAGCATGACTGGGAATGCAGGATCTCTCGCACGACCCTGTCGTCAATGATGCCTACCTGAAAGATCCTCTTGTGAAACAATTTGGCTCACTTCGCGGTCTGAAAGATATGCTATCCAACGTGAGATTTTCATCACTGCTCCTGGCCTGTAGCCGCTTACAGTCGAGCCAGGGTGAAGCGTTGTTGCAAGCAGGCTACAAGGCCTGGCCAAAGTCCCTCCCTGTAGGTGGTGTCTTGTGCTGCACGGAACATCGAGTGACTGCGTTTTAGCTGCTCCTGGCACATGGTACGGAAGACAAGGTCACATCGCACAAGGCCAGCCAAAGTTTTTATGACGAGCTTCCTGCGGTCGACAAGAGGATCAAGCTGTTTGCGGTGCGCTTCCTCGCCGTTTGTTTACCGTCGTTACGCTCATACATAATAATCATCTCAGGGAGGGTTTCATGAACTGCACAATGAGCCTAATGGCGTCAAAGAACAGCTGGTTGCAGATGTTGTTGCATTCATAGAGGCGCATCTGCAAGCCGCACGTTCCAAGATGTAGTGTATGAGAACGAAGCACCTTGCAATGGAACGGATTGATACCTAAAATGTACTGGATTATGGTCATAATAGTATTTGCAACTGTCGACGAGAGGCTGCCGGAGAGTCAACAGACTAAATGAGCTAGTATCCTGCAGCACCAGGGGCAGCGGAACCCTCCCTCTTCAAACGAAGCAGAACCTCCTTAAATCTCGTCAAGTCCGTCGTGCCCGCACCGGTCCTGGCGATTGTCTTGCTCTGCGAGTTTTGTAGTTCGATGAGCTCACTGATACGCTCCCACGTCGTTCCATTTGAAAGGGAGGCGGACAAATTCGCGAGGTATTCCGCCTCTTGATCCCTAAGTCACCACGAAATATGAGATACATTCAATTCAAAATCGTCAAGACCACTCACTTGTTCTCTCTGATGTTCCTTTCTTTCTTCTCAGAATAGTTCTCGTAAAATTCGTCGATAGCACGTTCACCCTTGGCAATAGTTTCTTGGCGTCGCGCTTTTGAGGCCTCGTCGCGGGCAGCAATTTCAGCCTGCTGCTTCTCGCGCCAATCCCTATTGAGAGGCGTCAGATGTCAGGAGATACAAAGGAGCCATGGCACCGTACTTGATCACTTGGGGCTCATCTTCTTCTATAGGTTGATTTAAGATCGGTGTTGATGTGAAAGCTGAAGGCTGGGGGCGAGGGGCAAAGGTAGACCCGCTGTAAGAGGGTTGAGCGAGTGGGGGCTGGGGCCGGCCAGATGTTTTAGTTCAAGTATGTGACGTGACAAACGGAACGAGGACAACCACAGGGCACATACCTGGCCAACATCGATATCCGGGAATTCACTTTGGAACTTCTCTAGCTCATCGTCTCCTGTGACCTTCACAACATTGTCTCCTGGGGCGTCAAAGTCGTCAAATGAGAAGCCCGAAGTGGGTTGAGTGATGGACTGGGTTTGGCTGGGAATATTGGGAATATCTCCTTCACCGTCGAGTGAAATATCAGGAAACGCAGACGCGGCGCGGTCAAAGTCGATTTCCTCCTCTGGAGTTGAGAAAAAGTCGGCCATAGTCGATGAGTGTACAAGTTGTTGGCACAAGTTACGCAGCTGTAACAAAGTTGGACGCCGTGGGAACTTGGCTTTTGATTCACTTTGCTCATGCCCATTAATATTCCGGGGCTCCTGGTCCCTTTCCAACTGCTCTTCTGCCCAAGACTAGTATTGCCGAGTATTGTTGTAAAAGGTGCGCATATTATTTTTCTATGTTGTATATCTAGAACATGTTGTCACAGCAAGATATCCGCCATATTGATTTTGCGGCACTCAAGGCAGCTGGTTACCGAGGTGCTATCTTTGACAAGGATAACTGCATTGTGCGTCCAGACTCTCCGGGTGTCTCATTCGTGGACTGAAACTCGAACTAGACACACCCTCACAAAGATACCATTGTACCCGAGGTCCAAGTGAGTTGCAGTTCTGAGTCTGAAGGAAGAAAGTCATAACTAAAAGTTCACCTTAGCATGCCTGGGATGAATGCCGAAAAACGTTTGGTGATGGAAACATACTCATAGTGAGCAACTCTGCTGGAACCTCGCTCGATCCAGGTGGAATTCAGGTGCGCCTGGTCCACTAAACACCGTGCATTTTGCCTCATGAGCTCATAAAGTGCGAATCCGTATCTTACAATACTGGTGTCCCTGTGCTTCGGCATAAGAGTTTCAAGCCCGCCTACTCGTGTATTACCGTGGTCCGTGGTTATTTTTCGTCTCTTCGATTCCCCATTCGCGATGAAGAGCTTATCGTCGTCGGTGACCGTATATTCACCGATGTAATAATGGCGAATCGAATGCGACAATGGAAGGACTCTCCAGGTCTATTGCGCATGGCTTTTACATGCGGTTATGAGGACGGAGGTGCTGTCGGGAAGGAGCGAGACGCATCCCACGATCGACCCCGAGGGCCTCTTTCGATATGGACAACTGGAGTTTGGCAGAGAGAATCAATGGGAATGCGGTGGTGTGAACAAAAATTGGTCCAAGCGGTGTACCGTTGGACCCACAAGGCGGACGATGCTCTCGTTACGAACCGGTTTATCAGAGAGGTTCCCGAAACTCGGCCCGAGCGGACTCGCGTTATGGAGGCATTAATGTCCAGATTCAAGACCGGATGATTCAACATGGACGAGTAATATTTAGTGACATACAGTAATCCTAGAGTAGTATAGTGAGTACAATATCATGATTTTGTAGAGTCCATGTTATGCCTTGTTCATCGTGGAAACGCCGCCCATTTTCTTCCTCTTTGCTGGCCGAGGTCCTGGTTTAGCAAACAATTGTCTGACAACTTCTTCAGCTATCGCAGCCTGCTCTGCGGTAGTGCGATTGATGGAATGTTCACAGCCCATCCTTTGGCGATACACCTCTCGTGCTGCCGCAAGCCTTACAAAGTTCTCGGAACTGATAGCTGCAGCGATGTCGAACGTAAGGGGTTCGCTGCGCTGGCAAAGTGACACGTATGACGGAATAAGCAGGCTGGGATCGAGGTTGTATTCACGCCAAATCAGGATCTTTCTCAATGGGTCGATTTGTGATCCATGTAGACGCGCCATTGCTAAGCCGCGGACGTGGTCTATCTCGTACTGCGTGGAAAGCTTGAGAATAGACATCCAATCATCTACAGAGGCATCTGTGAAAGAGTAAGAGTCCCTATGTTTTAATTTGAGTCCCTAAATGAGGAAATACTGGCAGAATGCGAAACGTACGACGGAAACAAGACCCATAGTAGACGAACGAAGTCGTGTTCTGATGTATTCTGCAATACAAAAGGATGTGCTTCGTTGTATCCGCTAAGGAGGTACGATTTGGAGGTGTTGAGAGATAGAGGTGCAATAGTCATCAGAATCGGAGATTTTGTTTCGTGCAGAACGGACAAGGTAAGTTTGAAGAGAGTTCTTTGGACCTAAAGGCATCTCAGCGGAGGAAGGAGGTATGGAATGCTAATAGCTCTGCACCTGTATCACAATATCGCCTTCTCGCAGCCAGTAGTGGTGATGTTTCCTTGGTTCAGAGACTGGGCGTGGCATGTGCTTCAACTTCGAGAGGGCAGGCATACCAGTGGCAGAATCATACGCAGAACAGAATGGCTTCAAGAACGCTTTATAGTAATTGCAACAACAACGTGGTGTCCAGGTGGCCACAAACAGGACAAAGTGGCTGTTCGACTGTATTGAGTCAAACGCTGACCAAGATCACTTCAGCATCGTAAGGGAGCAAACTGGATCCATGCGTAAGATCTACTATAGCTAGGAGCGAGTTGAAGCCAATTGCAAAAGCACGCAGCCGGGTCGCTGGTGTGTAACTTACTAGTTGTAGTAATTCTCAGGGTGGACCAAGAATAAAAGTCCTTTGCTCACGTGTACCAAGTGTTCTTCCGTTTTCCTGATGTCATCTCCACACAAACACCCGAGGAAACGCGACATGGGACATGTTCAGCTCTCCATCCGGACCGCGGGCGGGAACCTCTTCATCCCTGTAACGGACCGCCCATCTGGATGAGCTCCTTATAATGGGTTTGAGACTTCTGAAGACTCAGAAAGCTCACCATGCGCATTCAGCTTCCACTTGCCCTGTTTCTGGGGGCTACGCTCTCCTATGCGTCGTCACATAGTACCCAAGCTTCATGCACTCTGGCAGCCTCGGGCGGAGATGATTCTCCTCAATTTCTCCAGGCCGTTAATAGTTGTTCAACCGTGCTTATTCCGAAAACGACGACATTAAATATCGCGACGCGCCTCAACATGACAGGCGTCAGCGACAAAATTATCGTGGGCACTTACTTCAAAGCGTTGTGAATGAAAGTAACGGTTGCATAGAATCTTCAAGGAACTCTCCGATTTGCTCCCGATATCCCGTACTGGACAGGAGTATGTTCATAGCGCCTTGGTGTTGCAAAAGACTAACATTTCCATTCCGCAGAACGCTTTCTTCATTCCTTTCCAAACTCAGGTCACCTTCTGGCTCCTTGGCGGCAAAAACATCCTCCTGCAAGGTGGTGGCACCCTTGACGGAGCTGGTCAGGTACGAGACGCTGTGTTTTGCGTCTATCGGTCAACTGAAGGCCTGGATTTTAGGCTTGGTACGATGCATTGTGAGTACACCCCACCTCAGTCTGTTTTGGAAACGCTTAGCAACCCGTGTTCATAGTGCGACCAACTCGACGCTTTTGCGACCAATCATATTGACAATACACCAAGCGACCGATGTAGTCGTTGAGAATATCACCATGATCAACGGTCCTGAGTGGCACAACTTGGTATTTTCCGAAGTTCTCTTGCAATAGCACGAAAAAGACTCAATGCCACCTATCCAGATCAACGAGAGCAAGAATGTGTTATACCAAAATATCACAATCAAAGCGGTCTCTACTTCGACACACCCAATAGCCAACACCGATGGTTGGAATATATACCGCAGTGACAGCGTCACCATTAAGGATTCCGTCATCAACAACGGGGATGACTGCGTCTCGTTTAAACCCAGTAAGGAGTTTCTTTGAACATGAGCAGCTCTCTTTATTATCGCGCCAATAACAGATTCCACAAATGTCCTGGTCTCCAATCTCGATTGCCATGGATCTCAGTAAGAATGATAATTCATCCTAACAGTTCTGTTTTACTTGTCTGAACTTGTTGATAGTGGAATATCAGTTGGGTACGTGTACCATTTCGAACGTCACAACTTTCTTTAACCTGTGTTCTCAGGTCTTTGGGACAATTCTCCGGTGTCTTTGACATCGTAGAAAATGTCACTGCCATGTATGTCATTCTACTGGCGCCTGAACCGCTTGAAATACTAAAGCATCGTTTGTATCCCAGAAACATCAAGATGTCCAATGCTCAAAACGGAGCTAGGATCAAAGCATGGGCAGGCCCCAACGTGGGCGGTGGACGCGTGAAAAACATCACTTTCCAGAATTTCATCGAAAGCAAGGTTGATCACCCTGTGATCATAGACCAGGTGTGTTCTCGATTTGTCGATGTATGGTGTAATGATTTGATTCACCGAACCCCCCCAGTGTTATATGACGAGTGCAACCGCGTGTGCTCAATTCCCTTCGAACACATTCATACAAGACGTTTTTTTCAAGAAGTCGGCTTGTCTTCACTTTTGCTTTGGTTTCATTGCTAACTTGTGTTGTAGCATCTCTGGTACCTCGACTGGTTCGGTGGTAGCCCAAATCTCATGCTCTCCTGATGGGCGCTGTAGTGATGTCAATGTTGCCGATCTCAGCCTGTCGTACGTGCTGCTATTCCAGTTGACTGATGACCGCTAAAGACTCTTTGCAGTGCGCCTTCGGGAACCGCCAAATTTACGTGTCAGAACATAGTTCTCGGCGGAAATGCAGCTTCTCTGTTTCCAACGTGTACTGTGACATGAGTACCAAATCAATCTTGAGGGTTACATTGTTGTGAAGCAAGTCACTGTAGTAGACACACGCCCGTCTAATGTCAGATTTGGACGTGCTGACCAACTTGGACACTGTATGCCAAAAGGCCGCGCCCTCAGATGCATCATGAATTCAGCCTTTCTCCTCCAAACGTTGTCTGTTGCTCCAACAATGGCCGTTACTACTGTCGAAGAAACCAGGCGCACAGGGCCGCCACCTTATCCTGCAGATACCAATCATCCACGACCAGGCCGACATGCAGAGTACTACTTAGAAGAAGGAAATCTCGTCCTTCTGGTGAGCAGTCGAGTACTCATTCTCCTTGGTTTATCAAGTGCAACTGACATGATGGTCTGCAAGGTCAAAGATACCTTGTTCAAAATCTGGGATGGTTCTTTCAGGAGACATTCAGAGTTCTTCAAAAACACGTCCTCTTCGCTGCTGGATATCGACAAAGGGATTGAGGGCTCAGATGATGAGCACCCGCTGGTGGTAGACAATGTTGAAGCGGCGGACTTCGAGAAATTACTATGGATCGTTTACCCTTCGTGCGCACTATTCACCTGATGAAGGTGAAGCTACTAAACTTCACGAATTGTATAGGGCTATAGGGACTTTCAAAGCAAAGACGGCACAGGACTGGATCGCCGTCCTAGACCTTGCGACCCGGTGGAAGTTCAAAGACATCCGCGAGCTGTCTATCAAAGAGCTGTCCAAGTTTGACATCGACGCAATTGAGAAGATAGAGCTGCAGCAGAAATATGAGGTCAAGCGGCAGTGGGCATGGTCGGCGTTCAATGCCCTCTGCTCACGAACAAATGGACTTGATGTGGCTGAGGGGCGAAGGCTAGGTGTAGAAACCGTTATCGATATCTCGGCGGTTAGAGAAAGGCTGGAAAAGTGGGGGCGAAAGAAACCTGACGAAGTCAGGAAGGCTGTCGCTGAAGTGTTCCAATTGGAGTTGGAAGGTCCACCAATTGTGACTTCGCCGAAATAAGACGTGGCGTTGTTTATCTCTGTTTGACTAGTTATGAAAATGTTGATTGTTTTCAACGTGACTCTGTTAAATTCATGCAATCGTTACTTGCGCAGACGGCTCACTTCACGCGACGCCTTGGCCTGCGAAGTACCAAAAATGGAGTTCTTTCGACGTTGGCCGCGACCAATACACCGCTCTTTCAAAGACATGTGCCCTGGTGGGCGCGTTGGACCTTGGGGTTGATTGCATGCGATGTTTTTATGACGTAGGTCTACGTTCGTTACCTTTATATTTATACTTCTTGCTCATTGTTCCCACAGAGGCTCAGCTATAGAGCTCACTTTCAATCATTGGTCGAGTCAAGTCCCGGACGTCGAAAAGTTGGCTAAAGGCAACGAAGCGCCAAATCCTGAGTTCGTCTTACGCCCTGCATGGCAACGCATAGGCGTCTGTACTGCTCATATGTTCTTCGGTGCTGGTGTTGCTGCTGCACTTTTGGTTGCTCAAACTCGTTTTGTTCGCACCTTGGCAATCATTCCACCATCGGGAAACGAAGGTCGACGCCTTTTCCTCCAATGTGCCCACAACCTAGCACGGCGCGGGATGGTCTTTCCACTTTCCAAATGCACTCTGGGGAACGGGAGGAATACGACTGAGCTGATTCTCAGAGTGGCTGGAGAAAGAGGTCATTGGTACATTGGGTTCGAGAACTCAGCCATCAATGGCAACTATCTCATAGGACATGAAGCTCGTGCAGGAGTTTTAGCCGCCTGGAATGGCGGAACAAAAGGGAAGAAGCTTCCCAAGCCCAAATTGGAGTTGGACACAAGGTGGAAAAGCGGGCCAGTACGGAGAGGTCATTAGCCGTTGACCGTCTTTTTGTACTCATGGGCAGAATGCGTTTTCAATTTGTTGTTTTGGACCAGGTCAAATCAATACCTCAATGACCTGCTACGGCGGGGATTGCATTACAATTTCTCGCTACCTATCAATCTCACACCCTCCGTGTCCCCCGTTCCCTGCAAGAGGTTTGGCTTTACAGCAACTGACCCGCCAAATCTGGTAGAATTATGCAAGATGTAGACCATCCAGCATCTCGAAGCTCGACTGCTACACATCTTGAGTACCATGATACCGTACATTACCTCACAGGTCAAACGTACTTGGCACGAGGCTGCAAGTAAGTCATGTTTAATACCACGTTTGGACACCGCCTGTGTGCTTCCACAGGTCTGGACTTTGTGATCGGAGCGGGACGCCACAGCGTAGACTTTTTAGCTCTTCAATTGAGCCTTCGGTGACACGGATGCAAGGCATTCGAGCGCTCAAGAATGTGCACGACGGGCGTCAATCTGACAGCCGTATTACACGTGGCCGAGTCTGCTCCATAAAATCATTCCTCTGGGCTAAGGTCGTTCTTCAGCTCTTCCCACTGAAAACGCTCAACTCTCACATCGATCAATGGCCCCAGAAAATAACAGTGATGAAGGATTCAAGCAAGTCCAGCGCCACCCTCAGTTCTACCTGCTCGGTGGTGACGTCCACTTTTTGGTATGTCCAGTGATTTACCGATGGCATATCAATCATGAAGACAACCTGACAGGTCGACAATCAACTATTTCGCGTGCATCGCTACTTTTTCGAACGTGAATCTCGCGTTTTTCGAGAGAAGATACATGTGCCTCCAGCATCGGGAGGCCCGCGGGACGGCGATGACGAATCTGTAGCTATCCTTTTGGAGGATGTCTCCGCCTTCGCGTTCGAAAGATTGCTTGGTGTGTTTTACAACCCGTGAGTAAATGACATATGATACACCCAAATCTCTAACTTCTTCCATAAGGCGATATTCTCTCTTCGACTGGGCAATTGAAGATTGGACATCTGTCCTCGAACTCACTCAGAAATGGGAGTTTAAGGAAGTGCACAATCTGGCTATTCGAGAGCTTGAAAAGCAGACGCAATTACCTCTCATTGAGCGGATTGTCCTCTACCAGCGGTTTGACGTCGATCGGGATCTCCTGGTTCCTTTGTACGGAAAATTGTGCAGCCGACCCGAAGCACTGGATGACGACGAATCTGAGGCAATCGGCATTAAGGCTACTGTCCTTGTATTTCGTGCACGCGAAACTCTTCGAGCTCGCCCATCGGATGGTGGCCTGAGCCCACTTCCTGCTGGACTTGAAGATAGCGACGTACACCGTACATTGGCGACCCTCCTTGATAGTACTACCTCGGCTCCCACCTCACCCGTCAATCAGTCTTGTAAGACGTTCAAATCACTTGTTTGCTGGCTGTCCTTCTGATTTCTTCTCTCCCTTTTTGACTTCAGCTTCGAGAAAAGGCAAGCAGCCTGAGCGTTCTGGTCAAGGCCCACCCAAGAACGCAAATGGGCGAACTGGGAGACACGTCGGGCCCTCCCTGAGGAGCTGAACTGGGTGAATCTGAAATACCATCAGTGCTCTGTGCATGCTTTAACCATTCTACAGACTGTTAATGACTTCTGGAGGTTGTTGAAGCTTTCAAACGTTCATCTAAATCGTGGAATCGCAGAAGTTGATATGAGGTCAATGATTTTCATGCGTTTGCTACCGTTCACATTGCTACAGACGATTTTTTGTTTTGTTTTCAACTTGAAGTTTAATGAATGTTACGTCCTTGATTCTGAGTTCGCTGAGTTGTTGCTGGACGCGTCGTTGTTTAAATTTGTACATAGTTAATTATATAACTGCCGATCCAAATTCATGGAGCATTCTCACCTCGTTGCAACCGCATTTAAACAGTGCGGAGGTGTCAATGGCTTCAATTTTGAATGTTTCGGTTGAAACTCTTGCTACTCTTGCTGGGTTACTCGATGACGACCAGGGTGGCCGTACCGATGCTGAGAGGAGCAGGTTGCTCAAGATACAGGTATATATGCCAACCAGAGATGGGATTATATTGCTCACGCGTTGCTGCTTTTTGTGACTCATCAGCTAGGTATACTTCAACATCAATCGCGCTCTGGGGAGTCGCCTATCCACTAGTGAGTTCGCCCCACCGCCGAGAAAACTATCATCAATTGGAACGCAATTGTTAACAGTGAACTGGCTGCAAAATATACGCCTGCAATTGTCGAAAAGTTCAGGGCAAACAATGAGGTACTGACGTCGTCGGTGACACTTCTGAATGTGATATCCCACACGTAAGTGGAAGGTCTGTTGAAGCACCCAATCCCCGTATTGCGGAGAGTGTGCCGACACTGATCTTTTGACAGGCCTTACTTCGTCCGCTTCCTCCGAACACCGCAGGGTCATGGCATTGCAGCACTTCAAGCAAAACGTACAGCTGACGCCGCATCAAGCATTGGTTCCATGCCCGCCGATGAGGTTGGAGAGATTGGGCAGTTCCTATCCACACTTCTTGTGCTCCAGGGCACAGAGGGAATTGATGAATCGACTAAGGCAATTCTCCTCCCAAAATTGAGGCAGTGGCAACGTAAATTTGCGGGCACCCTAGCTTCGGAAACATGTGGAAGGTGTGTCGATCAGTTAGGAAACGATATGTAAGTGCATTCCAGCGAGAAACTACACAATCTGCTGAACATTTGAGATAGGGCTATGCATTTCATGATGAAAGCCATGAAAGACATGTTGGAAGGCTGCTTGAACGGGTGTGGAGCGCAGGGATGTGAACGAAAGCACCAGGTGAATGGTTCAGAGCTTCTACAGTGTTCGAGGCAAGTACAGGAAATCCTCTGCAAGTACATACACTAATCAAGTAGCTCTGTCATTTAGGTGCAAGTCTGCGGTCTATGTAAGTCGGGTGACTTTTTTTTTTTGACAAGTCGTCAACTCACGGAAATGTTAAGTGCGGAACAGATCACCAAACACAGGCATGGGCGCAGCACAAGAGTTTGTGCTTCAATACGAGTTTCTGAGTCATGGATCCTGTGTATGTACTCGACAAGTACTTCAAATTAGTGTTCGCAATGTATGGCTTCAACGTGGACTGGTATTATACCGGGCCGCCCTTGCAATGTGCATGGTATTGTTCTGCTTACGTCACATCAGACGAAAAAGTTCAGACTGATGGCAAAGGGTGTTAAGAACGTTGAACATTGAGAGTCGCGAAGATGATATCCATGTCGTTCTGATTCGCTGGTCTTTTCTACCTGGTCTGCCTGTGACTCAAGCCCTTACTTATACCTATTTCAAACTGCCGCGCGGATGCACCATTCCCTCACGTCTCAGGCCACTTATAATAATACTGAGTTATGGATGTCGGTCTGGAGCCCCTCGAAAAGGTGCGTTATTTTACTTGACCAACGACTTTCAGTGATCTACATAATTATCAGATGTTCCAGAAGGTGGAGGAGGAAAGCGAGCGACGCGCTCGGGAGGATGCTGATCGTGCCAGCGAACAAACAGAAGCTGCAGAGTCGAAACCTCTAGGCACGTCATTTCAGGCCAGGAATCGTCGGAGAGGGAGCATTTCTATCACTAGATTTGGCCAAGTAAGCCTCACCCTTCAATTAACACGTTGTTCTGTCTAGAACGTTTCATAGTTGGCAGACGAATCCTCGAAGGCTTCTTCCGGTCCACCCACTCCTACACTCTCTACTATCGCGTCAAAATCTGTCTTTTACCAATTACAAGGTGAAGTGAGTCATTCCTGGCAAGATTTTTGCGTTTGGCGCTCCTACTGAAGCATTTACTCAAGAACAATAGCACAAAGTCGTTTGCCTCAGGGGCGTCTGCCCATTTAGATGAGAATGCGCATCGTGAAGAGGACCATGCTACACAAATGCTCCACATTGCTGGCCGCCAAAGCATCTCAAAAGCCGTGGGTAACTTCCTTCCCCGGCGACTAAACCGCGCGCGTTCCGCAAATGTCCTCGTGACAGATGCCAATGTCGTAATTGGGGTGTCAGTCGAGGAGGCAACAGAGGAGGCTGCAGAAGGTGCTGAGATCGCCCAAACGGTCATCCATGCCCCTGGTGCACTTCGAAATCAGTCCTCGCGACTCACGATGGCTGGTTCTTCCCCCGCGAGGAGTAGCTGGATTCACAAAGCCAAGAGTTTCGCGAGGAAGCTGCGACGAAAAAACAGGGACATCGAGCCTGTGTCTCCTCATTGATATTGTTCTGGGCGTTGTTATACTGGCCCTTTTGTTATACCTATCTGTGGATTCTGGTTGTCGTTCTGGCCTCTGTTTTTGGTTACTACTTGGATCTGCGGCGCTCATCTTCGTCTTAATATGATCGCGTTCCCACTGATATGACAAAAGGCAGTTGTGACTTTTGACATTGACAGGTCACGTCACCACACCTATAATTAATTTTGGCAAGAAGTTGACTGGATCCCCGGGCCATGGTCCAACAAAAGGGTCGAGCGTGGCTTCCAGCCGATATAAAAGTAGGGTCGTTCATATCTTGGCGCTCTTCACTCGGACCCCGCCAGTCGATGCAAGATAACCCACTAACTCTTTTCTTCGCGTCTGTATCATCATAATGGCCTTTCAACCTCATTGCTCGAAACGCGTATGTCCATTTTATCGTATAACGCTCAAGTGGTCTAAGCTCACACGCACCAGACACTTTCGCAGGATAGCGAATTCCCCCACACATTTTCATGGTCTTCATCGTCCGAGACGATCAAAGGTCGTCAACTCTATTCGCATTCGCTCTCGAGTGAAATGCTCCCATTCGATAACTTCGAAATCGTATCTCCAATTACTCCAATACCGGTTACTTTTCTCGACCGGACGACATTGGACGTTGGCTTTGACCACACGTGTTTAGAGGGTCTTGATGATCTACTCTTGCACTCTCCCACCGACGCCTACGCTGCCATCTGCTGGGCTGAGGCTGTGGACGAGCCTTCCCGGCCGCTGTGCGACCACTTCCTGAGCAGATCACCTACAACGAGTGAACAGGACGACCCTTCAGGCAGCCTTACCGACGACTCCGACTCCGACTCAGACGACTGCCGTACGTTCAATGAACATTCGCTGACGGCACTTCCCATAAGCGCGTACGACCTTGCCGTAAAGACTCATATCTCTCACCCCTCCCTCGTGAGTGCCTCGTTATTCCAGGCTCGATGCTCCCTTGCCAACCATGTATGACAGGACAGCACCACGAGCCACTTCTATAGTTCATTTGAAACAAGCGAAAAGCTCGACTTGGGGCCCCGGATAACTCACTTCTACCCTCCTGGATCCATTGGGCTATTTCCAATACCCCATCGTAAAGTCAGAACGACTGGCGTTGCTGCACTGCGTGCTTATCTCCCCCTCCGCCGCAAAAAGTCGGCCATCTACTAGATAAGATGTTAAAGCGATTACTCGCTTCATTCCTCCTGTCGCCAACTTCCTTCGCCTGTCTTTTCTCGATATGTAACTCACTCTCCACGTACATCAATCGGACTCATAGAACTCTATATCACAATTTATCATGTACTAGTTGTACTATCACCTTCAGCCAACCTTCATGTTTCAACACTAGCTTATTATCTACCTGCTAGAAGCGCAAAATAGTGTCCTACTTATTCATCATGTCCAACTCTTGGATGAAACCACGATATAATACCTATGTTTTGTCATCCAAGCGCTTGTCTGTTCTAGCTTCTAGCCCCAAGTAGCAGACAGGCGATCTACAGGCGAGCTTTGGAGTCACACCCAGCTCTAGCACCGCTGGCTAAATGGGTGTAATACCAGAACGAATAAGGTGGTCGCCGGGACCAGTATCGGTCGCGAATTGTCGAGCTCAGGGCACTAGCCATTTTGCCACCGAGCCGACCGTTGGCAAGACATAACACGTTATGTAGTGTGGGGACTTCGGGGAATGCCTGCTTATTGCCTTGCTTACTAGAGGCCATTCGTAGCGGAAATCCTAAATACTAGGCGATGCGCAAACACACATTTCACGAAGTACTACACAGAGCTCAGAGCTCGATAACAATCGGCGAGTTGGATGACCGCAGGTTAACCTTCCCTGGCCCTTCCTCGTTGGACCATGAGACACTGCCTTGCAGAGTGTTGTGGGTGAGTGAAGTCGTCCGAACTCTCCGAACTCGGCCTTTCCCTGACGGGTCTACGACATCACGCCGCTTAATCGAAGGAGCGCTATTAGAGGTAGACATGGAGATCTCCCCTTCATAAGCAGGGGGCAATGAAAAATGCGCGGGTCCGTTTGAAGTCGACGCCGTAACTCTCAAAATGGACGCTAGTGGAGATGACGGGAAGTTAACTGCCAGAAGGGCATTAGATGTCGTTGCAGCCACCAGATATCGGCTCGAATATTGATCACCCTCGGTTGCAGTGAGACTAACGCGAGAGTCAATCTTTCTATATGCAGTCACATAAGAACCATATGCTAAAACGGTGCTGTAAGACTCACCCGTTGCTCGTGCGTAGCGTAAGGTCAGAGACGTATTCGTCTTCGTTTGCCACGGTGACATCTGCCTGTATCGGGGCGTTTGACGTATGTAATGTTAGGGAACGAGAAGCATTAAAAAATCCCGTTATTGCACCATTCGATGTTCGGAAGACCGCAGTGTCAGCATGGATGGACTGATGGTACACAAATAAGTACAGGTCGGAAGGACAGCGCGGAAAAATTATCACCTTCGCGTAGATAGGAGAGTTGGAGCCTTTCAAAGAAAGGTGGGAAAAACTAACGAGACCTTGCAAATCTCCGAGCCTATGGTTGGTGTTGCTCATGTCTGTCTTGAACGTCTTAATCTGCTGAAGAGACTCGGGAATTCTGGACGCTGGTATGACTACCGTAGCTTCATACACGGAATGGAGGCGGCGATACCACGAGTTGCGAGTCTATACAAATGAAATGTCATTACGAGCAGGAGGATGAGCGGGCGTAACAAGGGCTTACGAAGTAGCCAACTCCAATCGTGTTTGGCTCTCGCTGAAGCAGGCAGACCTTGATTTCGCGGTCGCGATCATGTTTACTGACGTATTTTACGGTGAGGTGAACCTTCACGGTATCAGAAACATCGTCTGAGGTGATGACATTGACAGTGCCGCGAGTCTGAGCTCCGCGTGCAAGGAGAAACAGGGTTTCGTAAGAAAGGGGAAGTTCGAATGCCGTGCTTGAAGAGTATGGGAACTGGCCCCCCGCAGGCTCTTGGACAGGCACTTGAGACGGATAAGGGATATGCGACCAACCATGGTCGTTGACAACGCAATGGGATAGGGAGACGTCGGAAGGTATGGAGAATTCGCCTTCGCCCTGAGGGAAATACAGTTATTGAGTTGGATGAAGAACGGCATTAACGAGAACGGGTCTTACAAATCTCCAATGCCTGCGTAAAATATCGTACCAACTGCGGACGAGCATAGTCACAAGAACCCAGACGAGGATGGCTGTGGCAAATGCACCCCAGAAACGCCGTGCTGGAGACCTTCGATAAGTGATCCTTTGCAAGAACACCTGTGGCTGGACATAAGGCTGGAAGGGAGGCTGGGTTGCCTGGTAAGAGGGAGGATGCGACATTCCACCTGCCCTATCGGTTCCTGGGTTGATAGCGTTATCTTTTGCACCCTTGGGCACGAGCTTTGCGTTCTCGCCGGTAATGATCATCACCACAAAGCTCCAGGAGTGAATAGTTCAACTGAATATAACAATAATGGGCCAACTGCGGAGATGGAGCCAAAACGTGATATAACACAAATGCACAGTTGTATGTTTTTGATGACTTTACAACGAGAGATTCTTGTCTACAGTACCACATGGTTGGAGAACGCCTCCGCAGCTAAGACCCTAATGATATGTCGGAATTTCGGCCCGCCCGGGACTGATCATAGGCCTCACGTGTAAACATTTTTTGGACTGGCGCGCTAACGACCACTATGTTGTCCGACTCTGATTCCGAGGGGTCCCTTCACAAGCTTACAATAAACGAGCATTACGCCAAGGCATTCGAATACAAAAAGGAGCGAGAAGAACTCCAGAAATGTGTGTTATCATCTTCATATTTCTGATCTTGACTTCAACAGCGATCCACAGTGAAAGACAAATATGGTTCTGATTTCGAAGATGGCGAGGATGAATCGGAAAGCGACTCAGAGTCTGACGAGTCTGAAGATGAAGATGGAGAAGAACTGACCCCGACCGTCGACGCAGCCATCCTTAGGACTTTGGCTCGAATAAAACGCAAAGACCCAGCTATATATGACACACAGACAAATATCTTTGGAGGTATTGTGCGTGTAACCTCTTTTTTCGCCTCATTTACTCATGCATATTTGTAGAGGAGCATGAAAGGATAGCACCAGTAACAAAACGTACAACGAAGGTCAAGGACAAGGTCTGTTCCCAGAGCTTTTGCATCAGTTCTTCTAACAGACGGCTCACTGGACTGGAATATAGTCCAAGCCCGTCACCATTCGCCAAGTTGCTCTACAATCCGCTCTCAACCCAGAGTCAAGGTCGCCTTCCCCAGAACCTCTCCCCCATGTTGAAGAACAGCGTGCATTACGTGACGAGACCATTGCCGCCTTCCATGATGCTGTCGAAGGCGGAGAAGACGATTTTCTCATACCTAGAGAGAAAACAAAAGACGAGCAAGAGGAGGAGGAGGAGGAATACCGGGCATTTCTGGAACGGGAAGTCGGTGGAGATCTAAAGCAATTGGTAGACATTCAACCTGGCTTGCATTCAGCGGGCGAAGACGATGTCGCGGCCGCGGATGGAGATGTCAAGAAGGAGAAGAAGAAGAAAAAGAAAAAGACGAAGGAAAGCAAGGCTTCAAAAGTTACTTCAGGTCCTTCTAAGCAGGAGGCTGACCAGGAGTTCTTAATGAAGTAGGTCGACTGTCTTTCTCTGCTATATTTTCTGACAATAATTACAACAGCTACATCCTAAATCGAGGTTGGATTGACCGATCAGCGAATCATATTCCGACATACCGTGAAATAACCTCTACAAAGTCAAAAGGCAAGAAAAAGGCCAACGAGGATGAATCTGCTTCATCCGATCAAGAGGCAGAAGGTGTGGATGCTTTTCCTACAGCCGATCCCGACTTGGATGAGGAGGACTTTGAGGAAATTGTTGACCGCTTCGAGAGCTCCTACAACTTCCGATTCGAAGAGCCGTACGTTTTTCTTATTTAGCTATCTTTTTTCAAGGTCTGATCGTCTCCTGGCATCCAGAGACGCTGCCGTTATCCCTTCGTACCCTCGAAATCTACCTTCACTAGTTCGAAGAGAAGATACTACCAGAAAAGATGCTCGCGAAAGGAAGAAACAGAGGAAAGAAGAAGGGCTGCTAAAGAGACGGGAGGAGGTGAAGCGCCTGAAGGGCCTCAAAATGAAAGAGATCAGATCTCGTCTCGAACAGATTGGACGGGAAGGTGGCAAATCTTTGGAAGAAGACAAAGGTAGGCGCAAACAATTGTTGCCCAGCATCGAGGCTAATTCTTCCCGCTACAGCACTACGGGAATTAGATCTTGAAGCCGAATGGGACTCTGCGGCACACGACCGTCAAATGGCTGACCTCTATGGCGACGATGATTTTGGTGGCGACGAAAAGCCTGAATGGGATGATGACATCGACATTGGCGGAATTCCTCTCGACGATGACGCACCCACAAAGAAACAAAAGAAGAAAAAGAAGAAAGTCAACGAGGAAGTAGATGTGGATTCTGGTGTTGACGTCGATGCTATGGACGCGGATGTGGAGAGGATTGGTGATGATGACGAAGAGTGGGACGGGACAGAAGAAATGAGAAAAAGAAAGCTTGAAGAATATATGGACGAAATCTACGGCCTTGATTTCAACGATATCGTATGTTCGAACTGTTCGTTGTGACCCCGCCGTTCGCTGATTCCTCGTGATCATAGGTGGGTGATATGCCGACGCGCTTCAAATACGTCCCAGTGCAACCTCAAAATTACGCATTGACGCCTGTGGAGATCTTAATGGCAACAGACCAGGAGCTCAACGAGTACATGAGCGTCAAAAAATACGCTCCTTATCGCCAGGAAATGAAGTGGGATACGAAGCGAAACGATAGGTTGAAGGAGCTCAAGGGCAAGATATCAACCCGAACGGGTGGTGGGGCCGGCAGGAATATGGCGGACGATGACAAGCCTGCGAAGAAACGGAAAGGCAAGAAGGAGAGAATGAAGTTGAAGGCTGCGGAGGATGAAGAGGAACCGAAGGCGCTAGCCGACGTGGACCCGGCATCATCTAAACGTAAGAGGAATCCAGAAAAAGTCGAAACCCCGGGAGATGGCGAGCAAAACGGCAATGTCTCCAAGAAGCGTAGACGCAAGCAGAAAACGGAAAGAATGGAGACTTGACAGTTCTTTACATGCCTATTTGTATATTCTGCTGCTCGTTTCAGTCTCTATTGAACGCTTTCGATCACAATAAACCACATTCCAGTTAGCACTGGCAGTGGCGTGGGATCATTCTAGAAGTCTGTGGCGTCAATGATACGGTGGCGGGACTGCGATTCTGAACCGAGGCAAAACTTGCTGCAGTGGAATGAGGCTCTTTCGGTACCCATGGTAAGATATCAGTTGGGGGGCAGCCGGGGTGCCGAGTAGTCATTGGTTCACGGTATGGTTTAGATCAGATTTCTCCATGATCATCACAGACCAGTCAAAGACAAATCGTTATGTTATAGGACTGTCAAAATTCTCACATCACCAAATACTTTTCACACTGCGCTCACCATAGTCTTCGATGTCTACTCCTAGCAAATCTACCTCTTCCCCATACGTCCCGCCCGAATCGCCATCGCCAATCCTCCAGAGTCTCTTAGCCTACATTGAAGCGCTCAACGAGTGGAGCGCAGAGAAAGCGGCAGCTCTGTTTGACGAGTCACTGGAGCATCAAATCCTCCCATCGTCGATTGGAAGGCCCATTCTTAACAAGCAACAGTATATAGTTTACTTTGCGAGCGTCATACCGCTGTTCAAGGCTTTCCGTGTGAGTTCAACTCGGTCAACCGATTGTGCTTCCTGAAACTAAATGGCACGGCTTTTGGAACAAAGATCACTCTCCACGAGGTCATTGAGGCGGGGGATGTGATAACCATCCACGTAAGTCTCAGCCAGGCGCCTTCTACATTTCAGTGTTGAAGTTCGCAATGACCGGCTCGTGTAGGGGTCGTCCGTAGGCGAGTCTGTCACAGGCGCACCTTACAGGAACGAGTACATGATGATCATGCACTTTGCTCCTCCCGTCGGCGATGATTTGCCAAAGATCACAAGGGTCAAAGAATTTGTCGATGGCGCTAGTGTGGTCAAATTCTTTACTGAGGAGAGGGCAAAGGCTGCAAAGGCAGCGGCAACCTAGCCTAGGCCACGGGAGTGCTTGATCGATGTGAAGACAGTTCCGTGAGTGTCTTTGCAGACGGTCAAGTCAGGCCGCCACTGAGATGCTCATCACAGTTGGTATGATAAGCTAGATGATGATGAAAGATGAATCCGAATGTGATGGTGTTTAGAATTATGTTCTCCCTGGATTCAATCGTGTAGCTGTAAATTTTAGATTAGATTAAGAATCGCGGACATACACCCTTCTCCTCATCACGCTGGGTTTCTGCGAGAACGCATCAATCGATCAAGACCAGTGTTACCTCTTGCGACTCATGGTCAGTGTCGTCCTCCTGTTGTCATCGTCTTCGTTCTTCCACATCAGCCTAAATTTCCCATTTCCCGTTCTTGTTTTTGGTTTTCGTCAACTGCACATAAACTTGAGGAGAATCGGATTGTATTGAATTCAAGAACCTCAGACAACGTACACATTCTCTTTCTCCACCTGATATTCTTCTAACTTCTTGAAATACTCCAAACGTGCTTGACGTTCTTGATCCAATTTCTGTATCGATATTTTCAGCCTCGAATGGAAGACTCGGCAGCATCTGAAATGACCTTCTGCTCGTCATCATTCACACACTTGGGTTTCGCGCGCTTTCTTTTCCCGAACCCCTTCTGTTGGCTACTTTTCGTCGTTGAAGCCGTCGCTCTTGGTCTCTCCTCATCGCCACGGCGTACGAGTTTCTTTGGAGGTGATATGCCATCTATTTTCCGGGATCTCTGAGGTGGGCTAGAGTCGACGATGTTGGGATCGTTGCGGGCCCGCTTCATGGATCGTCGCCGGGCGTTGACCCTGAGAGTAGCTGTAATGGCATCCAGACTCTCATGCACAGCATCACCCTCGATTGAACGGGTATCTTCCTTTTCCTTTCCCTTCCTAGAGATCGGTTTGGGCGGAGAAGGCGTACTCGGCATTGAATCCGCCTCGAGGCTAGAGGCAACAGGTGATGGATTGGCAGGACGTTTATTGCGCCTCTTAGGAGGAGTCGGAAGGAGTAGGATGTCGTCGCGTGCTGTTGGTATAGGTGGGGGAGGCGCAGCTCGATATCGAGGCTTGACTTGCTGACTTCGAAGGATTTTCAACTTATTCTCCACTGCAAAAAAGCCAAAAGGGTCTGAGCTTGTATGGGAGTCTGAACCAAGGCTAGTGGTAGCTGCATTATGCGCGGGCTCCTCGAACTCTGAACCTAAATTGCGCGCAGGAGACGATGAGATAGGTTGAGCATAGTGTGCAAATCTATCCATCGCTAATTCCGAAGAAATGGATGGCGGTGATGATGGTGGAAGTGATGATGGTAGTGCACCTCTCGCTGAAGTGATGTTTATTCCATGAGGAGCGTTTGGTTTACGCCTCGGCTTCGGAGTTGAATGCAAGTTGGAAGTCTGAGCCGGTAGTGCCACATAACGGTCAGTGACATCTTGCAATGGCTGTTTTATGACTGTATTCTTGGTCCGAGGCCCTGCGGTGTGGCGTGGATGGACAGTGCGATTTCGCGACATGTTGGTTTAAGGTCAAGCTGCAAAGTTATACGTTCTTAGTACAAAATGGGAACTTATCGCGTTGTTTGTTCAAGGCCCGTCATCCCACGTGTTTATTGATATGTCGAGATCGTGACATATCAACATTTTAAATAAATCCTTCAAGACATATTTCGCAACAGCGCGTTTCCCCAACGTTAGCTCCTCGGTCATCATTTGAATCACGGCGGGCCCAGTGGAATTATCACCTGCGCACGGTTTCGCATATTGAACAAGGGAATACCTTGAATCCGGGACTGTTCCGCTTATATCGCGCCGTTGAAATCTGGATGGAATGTAATCGGACGATCGCTGTTTTTTTTTACCCCAACACAAGCTCAAACGATTGCGAATGAGCTGATCTTGCGACCTTATAAAGGACTCCGGCTCTCCATTCTCTACATATGTCAACATGTCTCTCCTTACTCAACAATGTATTTTCGGAAGGACGGTGCCACAGATTCTTGCTCGGCGATCAATGAGTGTACGCCCACGCAAAGATCAAGAACCGTCGGAAGGTGCGCCCATGGCTTCGTCGGCGACTTAACAGCTTCTCTGATTTCATATGATTCGTGACCAGGTCGCAAGAAAGTAACTATACAATCTCTCCAAGCACAACGAATAAAGAAGATCCCCATTACGATGTTGACGGCATACGACTATCCGACAGGACTAGCCTGTTCTTCGAATCAAAACCTCGACATCACCTTGGTTGGCGACTCCTTGGCCCAAGTCTGCCTCGGATACAGTTCTACCACCGAATTGACCTTGACAGAGATGATCCATCACGCGCGCGCCGTATCCCGCGGCACCACTCATCCTTTACTCGTAGGCGACATGCCGTTCGGCACATACTATGTTTCGTCTTCATCCGCCACGGCGAACGCAATACGACTGGTTCAAGAGGGCCGAGTCGACGCAGTGAAACTCGAAGGCGGACGTGAGATATTGTCTGTTGTGCGGCAGTTGACAAACATCGGTATCCCCGTCATGGCGCATGTTGGTTTGATGCCCCAGCGGCATATATCTATGTCGGGCTACAAAGTTCAAGGCCGGACTGCCGAAGCGGCCCGACGCGTCCTCGACGATGCTCTGGCATTAGAGGATGCCGGAGCGTTTTCAATCGTCCTTGAAGCTGTCCCGAAGGAGCTAGGCTCATATATCACACAGCGGCTAAACATCCCCACCATAGGGATCGGTGCCGGACCTGGAACGAGTGGCCAGGTGGGATTCATTCAATGCTATCTGCCAGAGTTCAGGCTCCCTGATTGTGCTAATAAAGGTACTTGTTTGGGATGATGCGATGGGGACTTGGCCTGGACACAAGGCCAAATTTGTACGGCGATTCACCGACCTTCAAACGCCAAGAGATTATGGAGTTGCTGGGTATACAAGTGCAGTAAGAGAGAGTTTATTTCCTGTGGACGCCGAGAGCTACAGTATGGACAAGGAGGAATGGGAGAGGTTCTTGGCGGCCGAAAAGAAATGACATCAGTTGTTTGGTTTACTAGAATAAAAGACAACAATTTAAAGCTGAGGCTGTGACGTCCCTTCACGTGTAACATAATTTCGGCCTCAGTATATATTCCTTCTCTTGTCTCCTAATTCTGAGTGCTCCTCATGAACCCCGTATGCCTCTGTTTTGTTTCTCCGTTCTCCACTGACTGGTCGCTGTAGATACGAAGAAAACTGGTCATTGTTGGCGACGGCACGTAGAAGATCAACCGCAGATTCTCCAGCCTGCTCAATCTCCTCAATAACAGGTGCTTGCGGGAAAACATCGCTCTTGTGCTCGTTTGCTTTGGGAGAATTTCCAAAGGAATACGTAGGTTTTCTTATTCATCCTCGTTGAAAATGTGCTCACGTCTTTGCCGCAGCAACCCAGTGCGTGCCGACCTCATGCACAGCATATTCAAAATATTAACCTTGTCTGAAGCCGTCTTCGACAATTACGTTGCGGAAATTAGGCTCGATGAAAAACCCGTTCAGCTTGCTCTCTGGGATACTGCGTACGTCGTTTACGTTTCTCAACCAAGCGTCCCTCTGACATTTGCGTGTCAATTAAGTGGACAGGAAGAGTATGAGGTCCGCCACCTGTAATACGCACGATCCTGTCGGTGCTGATATTTGAACACACTTCTAGCGTCTGCGGCCAATGTCTTACTCCAAGTCCCATGTCATCCTTATCGCTTTCGCTCTCGATACCCCTGACTCGCTAGAAAACGTTACGACAAAGGTGACTAGGCCAACATTCGATACTGCTCCACTGCTTACGACATCCATTCCTCCTGTAGTGGATCGAAGAAGTGCGCTCCATATGTGGTCCCTCTATACCAGTAATTCTCGTAGGTTGCAAGGCGGATCTTCGGCCGCCGAATATCACCCCCGATACCCCCTGGGTCACTCGCGACCAAGGAGAACGCGTGGCCCAGGCCATTGGTGCTCGCGCCTACAAGGAGTGCTCTGCGTTGAAAATCGAAGGTGTCGACGACGTTTTCGAGACAGCCACTCGAGCCAGCATGTTGATGAGAGATGGCGTACCCGGAAATGGTGGCGCTCAGAACGCAGAGGTGAAACACCACAGGAGAAGGAGCAGCGGCAAAGGCACGTTACAAGAGCCCGACGACAAAGGACGTTGGGGTTGCTGTGTGGTCTGTTAGAGCAAGACGGCTGTCAATCTGCCATATCAACACAATCTTCTTCCCTTCTCGTCGCTTCAGATACCATCATCATTATTACAGACCTAACTGATATATACGCCCATATCTTGAGTAACTATGTACTTACTATGTACTTGCTTTCGAGTTTTGCCTCTGAATGAACCTCAGTATTTACTTCTGTTATCTGTTTTTGTGAAGATCTAAAGGGAGTAGCCGGTCAATCGGGATGCCGACAATTTCTTGCAAACCGCCATCATGACCCCTGGTGCTACTCGCCTAGTTTCTCTCTTGTCTCACCGGCCGGCAAGCCTATGCCTACGTAGAACGTGGGCGGCACAGCCTCATACTCATCCAACGCGACTTTGCACGCGAAATTTCTCGGCCAGCCCATTTCGGAAAGCTACTTTAGCATCACAATTGCAGGGCAAACCCACACTTCTACTTTCTACACCGTCTCCAGAGTATCTTGAACAAGAAGAGATAGATGTAGACCTACCACCACCTGAAGACGTCAATCTTGTCATAACCGATCGCGCTGCCGAGGTGAGCAACACACAGCTGACAAGTTAGCATACTCACTCATGTCCCGACAGCAATTACGATCTATTTCAGCACGAGAGAACGATCCAAATGCTGCCCTACGAATAGCTGTCGAGTCCGGAGGCTGTCACGGATACCAATATAAAATGGAACTTGCAACAGGAACTTCGCTCGACGACTAGTAAGCACCCCCATGTCTTACCAACCACTTAACGCCAAATCTTTCGCTCGTTTGTAGTCATTTTACGCATCCAACTTTACAACCCTCCAACGTCTTGGTCGACGCAGTGTCGCTCTCGCTCCTTAATGGCTCGACGATAGATTTCGCCACAGAACTCATTGGCAGCAGCTTCAGAGTAGCTGATAACCCTAAATCCAAGGGAAGTGGCTGTGGTTGCGGCGTCAGCTGGGAGCTCAAAGAGTAGAGGACTTCGGTAGATGAACATCACTTATGTATACCTGATATCTTTAACCTTGGACTACTGTTTGTTCATAGAGTCAATTTATCTACATCAAGAAACTATGCGATTATATACAGAGTACTATACACAAATAATAAATTGTCAGACGGACATTAAAGAGCACTCAAGAGTGGACATTGAGAGTACTGCTGCCGCGTGATAGGGTCAAACGGTGCCAGGCTCCAACAACTGGAAAGCGATGTGAACATTTGTCGACACCAGAACTAGAATGGACGAAGCTGACCTCGGATCTTTCTGTACGAAACTAGAGATGAGTTCAAGGCCTTCAGGAGACACGCCTGGCCAATGTGCTGAAGTGGCCAAGTCGTGATGCGAAAGCACAAACCTAGACGAATATAATTCAGCGTCAGGCTGTGGAATGACCAAGTATGGACTCACGGAAGCAAAATAGAGATGTCGATTTGGCCGGTCAACCAGATCAAATTCTCTGTGGAAGTCATTTGGTTAGAAATACAGACAAATGGTAAGAAAGGAATTACCATGTATCATTTTGTGCATCTCTGTTTCTTCGGTGCAGTACTTCATCAAATTATCTGTCCCCAGAGCGCGGCGCTGTTATGAATGGGTGAGATAGCGCGGCAAGCCAGAGTATGAGAAAACTCGCCTGGTTTGCCATACCCGGCAGCATCACTTTAGCAACGTTACTGAGGGAACTTCGAAGAGCACTGTGTGAGTAGGATTCAGGAGCCTGAGGTGATGATAAATGGAGCGTTCATTCATATTCAAGTTGACTGGCGTACCTTTGCCCAAACATGCAGGTTCTGTTGCAGACCGTTCGTAACATTTATCAGCAGCGTAAAGTCTTGGGCTGTGGTATCTTCTATGCCAAGACACGCGACGAGAGTCGCGCCCTGAGAATTTTTGCCGTTAAAGAAGAGCTGATCACCTAGAGGTAAGGTTTTAGCTGCATAGTAGGTTGCACGGACGCGCAATGAATGTACCTCGGAGATGCGATAATAGTACATCGCATACCATGGTGGCATAACGCAAGAAATGTTCGAGATCCTCCTTGTTATGGATATGTGGTGCTAGATCGTACAAGTTGTTGACGGCACGAATCAAGGTGTTCTAGTGATTGTTGAGTGAGTTAAAAATTTACAGAGCGCGTAGCGTACCTTCATGAACGTATTGATATGCTGCAACGATAGCCGGGCACTGTCAATGAGTTATTAGCTTTTTTTGGCATACAGATGACATTGACGCAATCACTCCATAGTATCAAGGACATCAGGGATTGTGGGGAAGAGAGGAAGGGGGAACATTGTATTCATGTTTTCTGCTGACCATGTTGGTTGCCAGACTTTTATATATGAATTCCGTTGGCCAAAGGAGAGAACAGTAGGTGGCCAGCCGTTTGAATGATCGCTTCCGGCAAACCATTGTTGGAGTCAAATTGATCACGTGCCTGGCACTCTTTCTCTCTTGACCACAATGGCTGAAAAGGTGTCCTTCACAATTCGCCGGCCGACCCCTGTGTCTAGGGCACCCTCTTCTGGTCCAGAATCCGACAATTCATCCTACAAAGTCCCTTCTCTTCCCCGTCATTTGGCCAACGGCGCCCGTGGGTCTACGCCAGGTAGTCCTCTGGCTCGCAGTTCAACTTCGTCTCCTGTTCCGACAGCAAGGGGCGGTCGTTATGCTCGTCACGACCCCGACTCAAGTGACGAAGATGACGACGGGAAGGACGAACTCGTGACAGGCTTTGACAGATTTGGTGTTCGGCGGTGTGTAGACTCTACAATCTCCACGTTTCAGTCAAGTCAACTCACAAAAGTCTTCCACCGCGGCTCATCTCTTAGAGTTGACAACGAAAGGCCAACAAAGGCCGCTCCTCTCGTCATTCCTGCCCTCAAGAACAGAGATTGGAAAGATCTCGCGAGGAAACGTAGAAGTGGGGCGCACTACGTTCCTCCATCGGCGAAAGCAGAGACAGGAAAGGATGGAAGTGTTGGTGGTCTCGGTACCCGGGACTCGATCAACTCTGGACCCGTTTTATCGGGCTTGCAAATCAAGAAGGAATCCACCCCAGTCAAGCAAGAGGAGGAGGAACAACCAGACGACGTTCTGCCGCAGGAGGATGTAAAAATGGAGGTAGATGAGGATGACGAGGACAAAGCGGCTTTACGAGCCATTTTGGCTGGCACCAACGGTGTCGAGCACGACGGCCCTGTCATTGACATAATCCCGACCCCGACCCCCATATCTGAAGCCGAGGCTTATAAGCAGGACGTCGAAGAACTCCCAGATGCCGCTACTTTGGATGACTACGCTCGTGTACCCGTGTCGCAATTCGGCGCTGCTCTCCTGCCAGGAATGGGCTGGAAGGAGGGTACCGCAGCGACGAGGAAGCCCGGCAAAGGATTGGTAGAACCGTACTTGCCAGAGTCTAGACCTGCGCTGCTGGGAATCGGAGCCAAAGAGCAGGAAGTGTATGACGACGGAAGCAAGAAGAAGGGAGGGGGCAGCAAGAGGCCAGAAAGGCGATACGTACCTCTCGTGAAAAAGGAGATGGAAGATCGTTCGTCGTCGGCTCCCCAAGAACGGGATCGGGGCAGAGACAGATCCCGCTCTCCCCACTCACGCAGCGGCGGCTCAGCAGCGGTGTCACGTAGGAGCTCTCGGTCAAGGGAGCGTGGTAGCAACCGTGACGACAAACGTGGCGAGCCATATGACAGACGGGAACGCGACTACAAACGCGATGGCCGTGACAGGGAACGCGATGGGGATCATTACAAGCGTGATGACCGCGATTACACGCGCAGTGAACGTGATCGTGACAGGCCTCGAGACAACACGGATAGGGACTCCAGAAGGGAGCGGTCGAGGGACTCTGGCCGAAGGAGACGCGATTTAGCATCGTGACCTTCAGGGGACGGGGCTTGAAATGTCACCTTCTAGGCATTCGTGAGTTCGTTTCCAGAATGACTTCGTTCGAAGGAATAGCATGCCTGAACTGTATCTTTGATTTTCAAGAATGTGTAACAATGTACTCTTTGACCGCCACCGCACGCTACTCTGGTGGGACAAGTTCAATCTCCCCTGCTTTGGTGGTGAATTTGTCACTATCAGCGTGAATCATGAGCATCGCTTCCTATGCGATCTGGATAGAGCTTTGATGACTTGGATTTAAAAAAAAGCAAGATATAGATAGATCTTTGCAAACTTTACTAGCGTTGCTACTCTAGAATTTATAATGTACATCTACTGGGTGTATCACCACCCTACCTCAGTCGTTGGAGGAGTTAATGGTATTCCTAGTGTCATATGTCTGCATAGGAATAGAGGAACCCGCGTTTCGAAGAGCATCTTCCCATCCCGTGGTGGCAATGTGGTTCGCGGCAGGCGGAGTTGTCCAGAAGTCCAAATTTGAATCACGCTGGTGAGCACTACGCCCCGCTTGAGGGGTGGTCAAGCCCGACCCGATTGAGCTTGCATCATCGTCCAATGGACGATGTCCAGTTGAGGAACCGGCACGTAGATACTCTCGTTGTGACGTTTGATCAGACTCCCCCCTGTATGCTCCAGGCATGAGAATAGGCAAGGCTTTTGGAGTTGGGTGGGGAGAAGGCGGGAGTCCACCGAAAGTTCCTGACTGTGAAGGCCCTTGCTCTTGCTGGCTGATAGGACGGTTGCCGAAAAGTTGAGAAACCATTGAGGTGGGCCTAGAAGCACCCGCCACGCTTCCTGAAGTGGATTGGTTGTGTATTGCAGAACGTTGGCTTCGCTGTGTGGCGGAAGAAAGCGACCTCGACTGTGGATACTTTGTCAGAATACTATCGTCGATTTCTAGCATACCTTGGGACTCACAGGCGGGACGACGCTTATACCTGGGACGCTGGATGAGGCGGTGCTCTTGCGGCGTTCTTCACCTGAGCTCGAAGGACGAAGAGATCTAGAGGCATTAGAACCGGCAGAAGGGCGTCGATGAATGCTTTCAGCTTGCTGAGCTCTCTGCCCGCCTTCTTGTACTGTGTTTACGTTGTTATTATTCAAGTGATGAGAGCTAACCTAGAGGCCAAACCTGATGTGAACTCAGGGCCACAGAAGAAGGAAAGAGACGCACTTGTGACGGCTGATGCCTGAGAATATGATCATCCAGAGACTGAGGGACAGGGCTAGCTTGGGGGCTATGGACTTCTAATATTGCACTGAGGGGTGCGTTCCTTCCGGAGGGACCAGCAACGTTGGAGTGGGTTGAAGTTGAAGCAAACGAAGAGGTGCTTTGATTACGTCGGTGCGATCGGGACGGGGGCCGTAAGTCTTCCACGACCTGAGGAAGCTGAGGCGAAGCGGTTCTTTCGGGTGTCGGTGGCGGCCTTATAAGTTCGTGTGGAGGAGGTATACGGATAAAATTGTCTGCGTCCACAGTCGGTATGTACCCGTCCGGTGGGATCACTATCGGCTGGTGATGCACAGACGGAGAAGGGCTTCGAAAGGACCGAGGGCGGGTTTCCGGAACGAGTTGGACTGGTTCCGGAGGTGGAACGGGTATTGGCTGTGGTGTTGGTGCTGGTGCTGGTGCTGGTGGCGGCGGCGGACTACCTCCTGAAGTCGAGCTACGAGGGGGGTGAATGACAATATCTTCATTCGATGCAAGAAGCAAGGAGCGGGAGCGTCGCCGGTAGTCGATATCGTCAGTGTAGTCAAAGTAGTCTTTCGTATAGTCTTCATCGTTCATGTCTTCGTATCCGTATTCGCCTATCTCTCGCAGAGCAAGTGCCTTGCCTTGTTCAATTCCTTCCTGCATTCCTAACTTCCTTCCTTCATCCATGGCTCTAATCATTAAGAGATCTCGGTGATATTTGCGGGCCTCAGTCCTCGCTTCTGCAGCAGCTTTCTCCGCATCGTACCTTTCCTTGTCAACTTCTTCGATGATTCGTTGTGCGCGCTCTATCTCGCGGTGTGCAAGACCCAGTTGAATTCGGTATAACCTTGAACAAAGGTAAGTTCGTTACTGCAGGAGCTAAGACCAAATAACACACTCGAGTTCTTCCTTTGCTTTAGCAGCCTCTTGGACTGCAACTATACGTGCATCGTTAACACGTTTGAGCTGTGTTGCTAATGCCAAAAGCTGTTGTTCACTATCTGCAGCACGGAGCTCATGCCCCTTGAGCTGCTTGTTGGCCACTATAAGTTGTTGTTTCAATGCCTTCGAGTGCTCTTCAAAGCTAGATTGGCGCCCACTGCTTCGGCTCGAACCATCCTGGTATCGTCGTCCTGTCGAGGAGCTTTGGGCAGATGTTGATGCTCGCCGCGATGGAGCATTCATAGAATTAAGATCCAAGTTTGGATCGCTATCCCGACGGTCATTCATCAAGGAAAGAAGGTGTACGCATGGGATCCTGAATTGTTGACTTTTGGGCGTCGTTCAAAGTTGCGATCAAATTCCATTGTCCTTACCATCACACGCGTTCGGGCTCGAAATCTGCATGAAGGATATATACAACCTGATAGCAAACATTATGACTACAATACTAGGCAATCCAATAGTAAACTTTCCATAGGTAACCTGCCTTCCCGATGATCCTAGATGTCCTTTGCTCGTCGTCCACTTTGTCGTCTTCTACCTCAATATACTCGTCTCGGTAGAGGTCGACAGTGCCTGCATCAACAAAGTCACTGTACCAAACACGGCGCCGTGGCGTATTACTATCTACGTGATCAGTTCCAGGGACCTGCTGTACATTTTTTGTACGTCTTGAACGGGCTCCTGTGACAACCATCCAAGCAATGAACATGACAATCATGACAGGAATTTCGATGTAGAATGAGACGAAGTCGACCGCCGAGAATGTCGGAATGACGGATGACCATCCTTGAACTACAATTTGAGGTAAGTGTTTGAAAAAACTGAAAGACAAAGATTACTACACACCGATTATCATAAAGGTGACGGTGACGACCTATGGAGTATAAAGTCAGATACACAGGTGAAACAAGAAAATTGTGATTGCGCACAACAAATGGCGGCCCCCAGGGCCACGTCCATCCAGCACGGAATTTCAGCTCATCTAAGGAACGCCCTTGCTTGACCCACGCTGTTCTAAATCTCCAACTCGCCAGACCGATAGACACCCAAGCAATCTAATAAGAGTCGTCAGTTGTAGCGAGATTTCAAAATTCCAGGCAACATACTTGGTTCGACACGCCGACGATGTTCTGCAACCAGCCCCATAGCTGTCCACTTCCAATAAAGCTACTCCCAAAACAAAGTATACTTACACTGCTTGTGAGCAGCAAAGAATAGATGGGAATTCCTTGCTTGGTTGTGTGAGAGAACACCTTTGGAGCTTGGCGAGCGACAGAAAGTCCTATATACCAAAACGTGAGTATCGTGTAAATATCAAAATATAGTACATACCATAAAGGACTCGAGTCCCGGCAAAGAGTGCATGGTTACCAGCCGAGAGGACGGATGTCATGATGACCGAATTCATAAAAGACGCGGCAATCTCTGGCAGTATACAGGTGGTAAGCATGGTGCAGGTTGATGAGAGGATGAGCATACTTGATCCTGCGTCTTGGAAGATGATTGTGAATGGCGAAGTGGTCGTCGTCTTATTTGAAAGATTTGGGTAGTCCCAGGGAACTTGTGAACAAGTTAAATCAACACATTAAAAACAATACGCAAGGCCCAGGCACTGACCATTTAGTCCAATGATCAGGATCGTCAAGACGTAGAATATCATGATGCTGAAAAGAGTGGTCACTGATGTGCACACCGCACCTGCGGATTTGCTTACCGCCAAAAGACAAACTTGACGACTCTTGGCATATTCCGCGAAGGGTTTCTCGTCTCACCAGCGGTGATACCCAGACTTTCCGTTCCACCGACTGCCAGTCTGTCAGCGAAGTACTAGATGAGAGGTGGACAAGACATACAGGCGAAGCTTGCGGTCACAAAAACACTAGCAAACCCTCCGAACCCGCCAACAAAAGGGGCGCCAGGTATTCTCCAGTTGCTCCCTCCAATATATCGATGTTCAGGATTCACGCCAGCATTGACAATGATTCCCAAGATTATGAATATAATGATAGTGACGACTTTCAAGGATGAAAGCCAATATTCTGATAGAGATTTCAAACATAAGTAGAAGAGCAGTATCATAGGGTAGCACGAACCTAATTCTCCGTATGCTCTAACGTGAATGGCGTTGACACTGACTAGAAAGACCCAAAATACGAGGCTGATTACCCAAGGATGCCAGGGGGTCCAATATTCGAGGAGGATTTGGGCGGCCGTGAGGTCTGAAGCCACGGAAACTGCGTCGTTGAACCAATAATTCCATGACAGGGCGAATCCGTATGATGGTGAAAAGAACCGTGTCGCGTAAGCATTGAAGGACCCCGCCACAGGGTACTGTGTGGCCATCTCTCCCAACAGAAGGAGAGTGATATATACCACGAAGCCCACAAGGCAATAACAGATGAGGATGCTGGCTGGTCCACCCTTCGCGAGAGAGCGGCCAGTCCCAAGGAACAGTCCAGTACCAATAGTCCCTGCTATGGCTATCATTTGCACCTGCCGCGCCGACAGGCCACGATGAAGCTTGCTATTGGGAGCTGACTCCTGCTCATCGTCGGCTTGAGGAGGTTCCGCATCTTGTCCAGGGTCCACAACGGCTACGGTACCGTAGTTGGAACGAGGGGATGCCTTGGCAATAGAAGGCTCATAGTCATTGGAAGAACCTGGGGGTTTTTCCATATTCATCAGAGAAGGTGACAAGAGGAACTTCTAAAAAATACCTTGGGGAATCAATGGGCGGGTCGACATAGCATGGCAACTCCGGAGCTCAGCTGAATTCCAAGACTTTTTTAAATCAATGGTGAACAAATGAACAAAATGGTGTAATCGAATCTCCGTATGGGTTTTCTGATAAAAATTGTTGAGGGAGGGGACGATTGGTGGTGATTGGTTCAACTCGATCCCATCAAAGAACCTGTTTGTCTTCTTCCGTCGGATCAGTAAATCTTTTCGGGTTTTCAAAACTTTTCAATGGCGGTCAGCTATATAAAGAGCGGACAAGAGAAGAGTTTATCTAGGTACAGGTAACCAATTACTATCCAGCCACCTTGAGCTTCATACTAGACTTAGATCATCACAACTTTCAGACTTTTCACAACTTTTCGTGGCTGGCTGGACCGGCCGAGGTCTCGCGCCCTCTTTTCATTAAGAATAGTTATTTAGCTGGACACTTTTCAAACTTTTTAGGAGTTTTTCGACTGGTGCCAGTCGTACATAAACTATAATATGTAAAAAGACTGATGCTCCCAAATTGCAAATGAACCGGGAAGTTGAACGGCGGGAACAGACATGCCAATGTGGAACCAATAATATAGGAGAGATCAGGTAGGCTCTACGAGGTATTGAAGAACACAGAGACTATCCGGGTCTCCCTTTCGTTGTTTTTTGCACTTGGTAGACTAGAAATTCCAATTTTCTGATGTTCCGAGAATGTTCTGCGTCGGGCCGAACGGCGAAGTTATGAGTGGGCAAATCTGTATGTCTTTAGCATTGTGTAATACTGACCAGGACAACCGGGTTAAATTTCGAGCCTAGCAGCCACATATGTTACAAAATATGTGCTCAGTTATGGAATAAGGACCGTTGCTCTGGATATTTGCCTTACATCTGAACATGCTTACAGCGAAGAACCGACCTAGAATCGACAGGGAGACATGTTCGACACGACTTAATTGTCACGTAAATGTCGGCCACGGTAAATCGTGTGTGGGAAGGAGCTCCTGAATATTGCATGAATATTGACACCATAGAAATCGAAGGAGTTAATTTGATGGGATTGTCTATCATAATCCAGTCTTGAACTTTTGCAAGTATGAATGATACCGATGAAAGATCGTATGTATCCATTGACAATTCCGAATACCAAGCAGCCCTATAGATGTATGTATGTAACATACTGTATACATTGGCGAGTAGTCCTTTTAATTAATGTCCATTGCAACGATACTATGATGTATTGGTATGTGTCGTGAGTTGAGAACTCACTTAGAGGAGCTGTTTCCAGCCTGCGTCACGAGCTTTCTTTACGAGCCGCTTCACTTCCTGCGATCGTGCCCTGGTGGTAACAAGCAGTGTATCCGGCATGTCGACAATGACCAGATCATCAACACCGAGGCATGTAATGAGGCGACCGGACCCTGGCACGACGATCCCACCAGCGACTTGTTCAGTGAGAACTGAGTTTCAAGACGTCGGTCAGAAGATGTAGGAATAGAGTTTAATGAAGAGACTGACCAAGATTGCTGTCTCCGAGGATGCGAGGCTGATTGGCCTCCGCAGGCAACAAGTCTGCTAAAGAGGAGAAATCTCCGACGTCGTCCCAACCTGTAGCCCGGGATTAAGGACTGGAGTGGGTGATTAACGTAATCCTCAACTTACCGAAGGTAGCTGGAACGACAGCAACTCGACCTTCAGCTGCTGCTGGTTCGGCAACTGCGTTGTCGATGGGAATCTTCTCAAGGGATTCCCACACTTCGTTCAGAACCGTCTGCCGTGCTGTCTCATCGTCCCAGACAGCAGCGATCCTCATGAGGCCATCATGCAAGTCCGGCTTGTACTCTCTCAGAAGCTCTAGAAGAAAGGTCGCTTTTGTGACGAACATTCCGGCATTCCAGCGATAGATGCCCGTTGCGATATATGACGCTGCGGTCCGCGCATCTGGCTTCTCCTTGAAGCTAGAGACTAATCTAGCATTGGGAGCTTCTTTCAATCCAAGTTTCTCGCCAAGACGCACATAACCGAATCCGGTAGAAGGGTGGGAAGGCGCGATTCCGATGGTGACAAGATAATCCTTCTTGGCAACCTCGACTGCCTCAGCAACCGCGGAGAGAAAGGCATCGTCTCCGGATATCATATGGTCGGCAGCAAAGGAACCTATGACAGCGTCCGGATCCCTCTTTGCTAAGACCGCTGCCGCAAGGCCAATGGCAGCCATGGAGTCCTTGGGACCAGGTTCACAAAGGAGATTGTGGGCATGTAGATCTGGCAGCTGATCGTGGATGGCCTTAACGTGACCTGGTCCTGCAACGACAGTGGTCCTTGCCGCAGATGTGAGCGGAAGGAGTCGGTCCCAAGTTGCCTGAATGAGGGAACGGCCTTTGAGAGTGAGATCGAGGAGAAATTTAGGATGTCCCTCGCGCGAAAGTGGCCATAGGCGCGTTCCTGCGCCACCAGCAGGAATGACCACATAGAAACCTGGTATATCACGAGTACCAAATGGGAAGGTGGTAGACGCATTATCGCCCAATGGAGAAGGGCGGAAAGACGGCTCTGCAGGGCCAACGGAGAAGTTGGGGAGATTGTGGGATAGGAAAGGCGATAACTTTGTAGCTCGTAGCTGTGGACTGGGAGGAGCCGGGGTCATGAAGCCTGGAGTTGTAGTACGGGACATATGGAAATTGTACTAGACGACAGGATCAGCACGTTGATCTCACGTAGCATGCATCGTGTCCATAGAATTTACCTGGAGTCCTTCTCGTATCTGGCGTTCAAGACTGGCATTAGCAAGTCTGAGCTCTGCGCATTCTTGTCGGAGGTCAGCGATTTCAATGTGCTAGAACATGGACCGTGAATTGGATGTTCTGTCGATAGAACGTGGCTTGCCACACACCGACTTCTGGACAGCCTGCAAAATCTGCTGGAACATGCCTTCAACGCCAACCGGGGCGGTCGCCTGCCCAGCAGGGAAACGTTGTGGTATTCCGGGGGGAGGCATGATAGTAGGAATGATCAAGGAGCGTGAATGAACTGGATGTCGTGTTATATAAATTGCTGCGCGGAAAGGTATTATATTATATTAATTAAATAACTTGCGCCGAGAAGCGGCCGTCAGTACTCCGTCAGTGGCCCGTCACAAAAATGCAGGAACTGCATGTGTCCAACGTGTGCCTTTGCCTCGATGCCCTTTCCTGTACATGAGTAATGGGGGTATCGGCCATGTTGCACAGACGAAATGGTCATATGTCCATTGTAAAAGGGCGATTGAGGTGTGGCCAATCGCCGAGTAAGTTTGACTGATGCATACTGGCAAGTAGTATTAACCAACGTGCGGCGACTTCCTACAATCACCAGGCTCTTTTCCCACTACTCCTCATCACTCTCAAACTCGATGGCTTTATACTTTCTCGCCTTTTTGTTTGGATTAGCTAGCGACGCCCCCTTCAACTGTTTTTGGACAACAGCCAATTCTGTCATGAAGTTTCTTAGGAAAGAATGAGGGATTAATGGTGTGGTAACATACTGGTTTTGGAATCCGTCTGAGGGGATGGCCGTTGCTTTTCCTTCTCTAGTTCCGCTTTCAAGGCAGTTATTTCTGCATCTTTGGTGGAACCAGACAGTGGTGGCGTTGACTTCACACTGGTTGGGGTAGTACGGTGGGGAATAGGTATGACTGGTCGACTACTTGTCGTAGGCTTGGTATCGATGATCGCTGAGGTGAAATATTCAGATGAATAGCATCACATGAGCAATTCAGTTCGACGCGTACCCTCCGTTCGCGGTGTAGGTGACACGTAAGTCGATGCGAACTGATCTGGATGAAGACGACATTTCCTCGACTGGGCCTGTAACGCAATCTTCGCCGACAAAGAACCGTTACCGAGAAATAAGTACATATTGTACGATCAGAAATAACTCACATCGAGCAAAACATCTGTGGCATGTGAGGCAGCATCTGCCGAAGTTATTTCGACCAGGGGGATATGCTGTGGTTTCTTGGAGGATGGTCCAAAAGTCAACTGAATCCCTTGGGTCCATAAGTTCATGAACGAAGCGGAAGGACAAGATCAGTTCACTGTAATGTTCGCGCTGTCCTCGGCGCTCCAGTTTCCGACGTAAAGCTCCCCTTGTATTAATGTCTCTGCAAGCTTTTCGGCGAAGGCTTCCAAGAGTTTGTCAGATGATTTAGAGCCCTAAAGATGAAATATCATGGCTTAGTATCAGCAGACCACATGGGCAGAGAGCTCATTCTACATGCGAATGGCCTTATACGAACAACGATCTTCAGGATGTCTGTTTTTGTCCAGCTTCCGCGCCACCACCTTCCTTCTGGACCAGACAACCCAAGGTTGATTGTCCATTGATCTGAAACTGTGGAAAGGACTACAAATCGATGGACTCCTTGATAGATGACCTGCATGAGCTCGTCCAAACAGACAAAGTTGGCAAGAACATCACTCGACATCGCATTCAAGTCAACTAAGAGTATAAGATGGATGTTTGAAACGGACAGCAAGCTGTCTGATGCCACTCGAATGACTCCCACGTTCTCAACGCCACGGTTTGTTAAAGCCGAGAATCATAACTGAGATTCTTTCTAACCATAACTATACAAACTACTTACATAGTAATGCGATTACATATAGCTAAGCCAAACGACATATCCCCCATCGCACACCATAACTATACAAACTACATATATAGTAATGCGATTACATATAGCCAAGCCAAACGACACATCCCCCATCCAAAACGTGGCATCGGGCCCGGGTATGGTGTTGTTACAGTGTGAAAGGCAGCACAGAGAAAAAAAGGTATATGTGTAATATTATACGAGGTGCCTGAAGGATCGCCGTTTTCAAAGCAGGTTGCCATCGGCCAAGTTTTGCCGCAGCACCATATCTTTAACTGTCAAGGTACAAGTATTAAACACGCCAGGGCAGCAATCGAGAAGAGACGAACCGTTGATCAGTATCCGCTGCGTAGACTGCGAATCCTAAGGGTAGATATGATGAGCCACTATAATGTCTATATAGAATATTCAATAGAACTCACAGTAACGGTGGTAAGATGGCAATAAAAGGTACGAGGCTTAGGCGACGACTGTTTGAGTATACCAGCTAAGTAATAACAAGATGTCAACGGAGTTTGTCAGGATATGGTATGAAAATTCCTGACCGAACTTTCGCATAAGATCTGTTCAATATGCAGGCAAATCGTAAGAAATCAGAGCAATCCCGAATTTCTGAGGAAACCTCTCTTACACTTTGAGGTGGATTCAAAGTCATTTGGTCTGTTCCCATATGAGACGACGAAATGGCCAAATGAGACGCCGGCAGCAAGTTTTTCTACATGGACCAGCCATCAGCATCATCATCAACACACACAGCGAACCATGCACCTTTGAATATGTCAATCTTGTTCAAAAACAGCACAATCTCGGTGCCTTTCAACAGTGGGTTGGATACTACAGATTTCCAGAGTAAAATTGAGTCTTCCTAGCAAGCATCGAGCGATCAATATTCAGTGTAGGTCGTAGATTCATTAAAATGATACGAACCAGGCGATTGACGCTGGGATCTTCAGCTAAAACCTGGAAACCAGATGAGGACCAACACAGGATGATAAGGGTTCGTCCTACATACCTGGTCGAAGCATGAAATGGGGGCAAGGAATATTATGCCATCCATATCATCGAAATAAGGTACCCAAGCCGCTATAAATGCAAAGCACATCAGACTATTCATAAATCGTGTCGAGGTAATGGGTACCTCTCTAAGATTGAGTTAGAATGACATCAAGAGAGGGGTAGGAAGTCAACACACCAAAGATCGCGCTCCACCGACGTCGAACACCCTCCAATCATGGCTCATCAGATTTCCTGCAGCTAAATCAGATAGACCGTCCAATGGGGTGCGCCGGCGGTTATTACCAGCTTTGAGAGTAAAACGGTGTTCAGAAACTCCAATCGTCTTGAGCCGAGCAAGAAGAATATCATCTGCTTTGGATTCAGAACATGGAGTATTTCTTACTTTGGAACAGCACTCACCATCCGTAGGCACATATTTGAGGGATGTGACGCGATCTAGTTGATTGAGAAAGCTATCGAGTTGTTTTTATTCGGAATGGCTGGCGGAAGAGGACGTAAGAAACTCACAATCCACCCAAGTCTTGTAGGCGAAGTTTTTTCACCGACAACAGCTCCTTGATCGTGGGATCTGTCCACAGGGTGTTGATGTCATCCTTGCAAGCATTGAGAACAACGCCAGGATCCTTTGGGTCGTCAAAGTCGATTTCTTGGCTGTCAATACTGGCTCGGGTTGACGTGGCGAGGAGTTTGTTGAAGGCTGATTTCCAGGGTGTCAAGGAATTCAGAGCGAGTTCAGTAGGGGCGCCCCCATTCCGGACGGAATACGGAAGGTTAGTAAGTGGCGAGAGATGGGTCGCTTCAAACTCAGCGGAGCCCGCAGGAGTCATTTTGCGCAAAAGCGTTTCCTCGACTTGTTGAAGGGGGGATAGGCGCATTTTGAGCCTAAGGAGGTCTGGCGTAAGGGTAGGATATCTGGGTGCAAGATCGAGCTGGGAGGCACTCGCGGAAGGAGAAGCTGCTGCCTGTGCCTCTGCCATAGCGTCGAGTATCAACCTCACAGATCGAACGACATTGAGCTGAACGACGGCCCGCCATGAAGCGCGCTCCGTGCGGAATGCCTGCCGTCAGGCCTTATCAATACTGTACAAACCGCCCATGTCATGAAAGTCCGCACCTTATTGGAATGGAACAACTGGAAGTCTGGATAAGAAAGGTGAGCAGATGGTAAGGGCTGCGGAGGATAGGCGCTGACTTTTGAGGGTCGTGGATTTGCCTGAATTTCACGCAGGATATCAGTCAAGAGGGCATGTCGGCAGGAAGAAGCCTACAGACCTGATTCGCTTTGTCCTAGTCCCGTTATTAGTCCGAAGGAAGACTCAGAGCAACCCTGGCTACTCACCCAATAAAAGAACCCTGACGCAATTCGTCTTCTTCTCAATGGTCCTCTGGCGATTCAGTTCTTCGTCGATTGCGTCTGATCGCCTCTGTGCTTCCCTCTCCGCCGCCAAACGCAGCTCACGCTCGTCTTCCGACTCGTTCGGCGGTGGAGCCATAGCTTTCGTCAAGGGATCTTCATCTTGACCACGTTCCAAGTAACGAGCTTTAACAGCCACCATTGAGAAGAGAATGCAGTGGTTCGCTCAGAGGGCTAGAATAAGAGATGGAAATGGACCAAGATAGACAGATGGAGCCGCTCATGAACTTAGGATGCTAAATTCCCATGGTGAGAGAAGGGAAGCATAACGTCAAGTATGCATGTCAGTGATGGATTGTTGGGCACAGCAGGTTACTTTCACTAATGGGGACAGAGGATCTACTCTTTAATCTTTGTTGACCGTGTCACTCTTGTTATCGGGGTCGAAACAAGTAAGCTCCATTCATACTTCTGTAATCATGCCCATTTTTTCACCCTAGATATTGCGTTCGTGATTATTTTCCAGATGCCAAGTTGAGTATTTTTGATTTGACATGAGATTAAAATCACTTTTCAAGATCTGCCAGATTGTTCGAGGCCTGGCACACTGCCACATGAGCCTAACGACACCTAATTTGGCCACAGTTTCATAGACTCGAAAAGCGTCAGGCTGGTTTGTAAGCCTATATCCTTGGCCAGGCAGTAACATTTCACTTTATGTGAAGAAATTTTGAGTACGTGCAAATTTCTGTCTCATTGAAGTGCTGATATACGACATTTGTTTGGTACTATTCGCGACACGGGTACCTGATGAAATGCAGAATCAATCGATCATTATTGTGATGGATATGCGAATTTATGGTATGTGGAAACAAAACGCCACATACGTTGAATGCTTTAACTTTATTCGTTTAAGTGTGTTTTTCTGCGCGCTTCCGAACATCCTCTGCTGATTCTGCCACCTTTCCTGCTGCGTCTTGTTTCGCTTCCTCGGCCTTGGGCTTGAACCAATTCAACCAGCTAAACCAACCCGACTTGGCTTCTTCGGCCTTCTTTTCTGCGGTTGATCGCGCATCGGCAAGTTTACGGTCGGTCGTGGAGCGCGCCTCCTTGTAAAGATTCTCCGTCGAATCGCGAGTATCTGAAAGAGTCCTCTGTGCGGATTGTTTGTACGAATCAAGCTTTGCTTGAGCGTCCGAAGCTGCTTGTCGAGTTCTGTCCTCTATCTCGTGGATCTTGTCTTTTCCTTCCGCCTACACATGCGAGAGTTTGTGTAAATTGTAGGAAGTCTCAAATAGCGACTACTTGCTTACCTTGGCCGCGTCATATTTGGCTTGTCCCTGTTTGTATGCGTCGTCTGCACGCGCTTTTCCTGCCTGGACAGACTCGCGAGCCTTCTGCTCCATCTCCTGCTCATGTTGATGGGCCTTAGTCTTGGTAGCATTAACGTCCTCTGGATTAGCGTAATAGTAGTACGCTCCGGCGGCGACGGCGATACCGAACGCCGAGTATAGAAGGGTGTTTGAACCTGCTTCCTTGGCTTTAGGATTAGGCTCCGGTTGGCCTGAAGGCGGAGGCGGGGGCGTGGCATAGGATCGGATAGCCTGATTGTTGAGTGTAATTGAGTATCTGAAACAACAGGTAGAATGGGGCGTACCACAGGAGCTGCGCGCGGCGTAACGGAGGCTAATCTAGCGATACGAATAGTTTGAGAGCGTAACATGATTGGACGTTATGATTCAAGACGTCTGTCGATGGGGTGAGAAGGTTGCGCTCTGGTGCCGCATTTTATATTCAGCTGAACACATGATGACGCTGGTGACGTCGTCCCTTTATATAATTGCACGTGCCACTTGCTTTGGGATTAGATATTCTAGCTAGAAGTGTAGACTTTTCTAGACACGAAAGCTTGCAACAAGTTACGCGTACAATGCTTTGAAATTGACCTTACAAAGTTCAAAGCTTGACTCGGGGCTTACCCCTCGGAGCTCGGCCCGATCGTCCAAGTGACCGATCATATCTTTTTATTTATCCTTTGAACTTTTTGTCACCCTCCCTTTTCTCTTGATCTCTCGGGTATAGACTGCGTACAGTGCTCTTCAGACACAAACATGCCTAATAATGGGTTGACGCCAACTCAGAAGACAAGAGTAATTCTTGTTGGCGTAGGGTGAGAAGCCTATCTCTGTCAGTATCAGACCATAGTCATTCATGCCTAATCCTTTTTTTCTAGCGGTGCAACATGCTCAGGGAAAACAACTCTAGCGAAACATCTAAAGAGAATACTACCCGACTCTGTAATCATTCACCAGGACGTTCGTACCGGGCATTTATACATAGTGGCTTTTCGCTAACCTTTCCCTCGTTATTCCCTAGGATTTCGCACCTGTGCGTACTCTCCGTCTCTTTCTTCCTGAATGTCAATTTTGACCAGGAAGGGTGATCATAGCCACAGGAACAAGTTCCTGTGCATCCGATACATAACGTGCAAGACTGGGATGCTGCTCCGGGAGCAATACTATGGCCCAAACTTGTGCACTTCCTTCGGGAGGTGAAGGCGACTGGAAAAATACCCCCTGACCATAGAAGTCATGACCACCTCAACGAACAGAAGGATATCAAGGTAGAAGATGAGGTTCGGGATCGGTGGATTGGGGTTTTCGAGGATATTCGGAAGAAGCGAGTACAACAAGGTGATGAAAGAATAATATGGGGATTAGTGGACGGTTTTCTCCTATATTGGAATCAGGTGTGTGTTCAGGACACTCATGGAATGAAGTGGAATATGCTGACAGTTTAACAACAGGAAGTGATAGATGAACTAGACGTCCGTGTATTCCTTAGAGTACCGGAACCCGTTTTAAGGAAGAGACGGCATGAAAGACACGGATACCACACAGCAGGTAAGCATGTTTTGCACTGGGCAGTCAAGAAGCAACCCTGACGGGTGTCCTGATTGATTCCCTCCCTCTCGACATTACTGCCAATATCCACTCATGTTAACTCCACCGTTCTATCTCCACACGCGGCTACCCTCCTGCTCCTGGAGTCCAATCTGACCCAGAGGGATCATTATGGAGAGACCCGCCAGGTTACTGGGAGCAAATAGTATACCCTGCGTACGTGGATGCTCACCGCGACGTGTTTATAGACGGGGACGTAGAGTCAGGCTTGCCTGGCAAGAAGGTGGGGGGATTGCTTGTGATAAACGGTTTGGATATCAGCATGGATGAGAGCGTTTCGCGAGTGTGCGGTGTACTGGAGGATATTGGGGGGCATTAGAGGCATTATTATGCTCTAGACTTGTAGTAATGTAGAGTCTAGACCTTTCGAATATGTATCCTTCACACTCTACCGGCAACTGGTGCGCCGGGGATGTCGTCCGACGAATACCTGTTATTCCCATTTCGGGCCGAATCGGCGATCCAATGCGGGGCACTGGATTTCTGCTGAATCACATGCCGGACCAGGATACGGAAGAGCGGGGTATAAAGTCTTTCCACCTGTGGATTCACACCTCCTTAAACTTTCAAACTTTCATTTATATCTCCCATGGCACAGGTCATTGTCGTCGGTGGCGGTCTCGCCGGTCTCTCTGCTGCTCACACCCTTCTTGAGCGTGGCGCAAATGTCCTCCTTCTCGATAAACAAGGGTGTGTACTGGTTGTTCACTTGGGACCTGCGTAGGCTTACAATCACCCCAGGTTCATGGGCGGAAATTCGACCAAAGCTACCTCAGGTATCAACGGTGCTGGCACACAGTCCCAGCAAACCCTCGGAATTCCCGACAACGCTAAGACTTTCTTCGACGACACCAAGCGATCTGTAAGTCATCTGGTTGTATCATCGTCATTTCTTTTAATCCAGACATTCTAGGCTCGCGACCTTGCCCGTGACGACCTCATCCAAGTTCTCACTGGCCGCTCTGGCGATGCCGTGAACTGGCTCCAGGACAAGTTCGGCCTTGACCTCTCCAAGGTTTCTCGTCTTGGAGGACACAGTCAGCCTCGTACCCACCGCGGCGATGCTCAGTTCCCAGGAATGGTACGTGCTTCGCATCATCTTTCTCTCCCTTGCGTGAACACAATTCGCGTTTTCCCAAGGTCATCACCTACGCTCAAATGGAACGTCTCGAAGATCTCTCCGTCAGCACCCCTGAACGGGTCAAGATCATCAAAAAGGCACGCGTAACCAAGCTTGTCAAGGATGAATCCAACTCCGTTGTCGGTGTTGAGTATCTCCACGGCGGAAAGACCGAAATTGTTTACGGCCCCGTTATCCTCGCGACTGGTGGATATGCCGCCGACTTCACCGAGGACTCCCTTCTCAAAAAGTACCGCCCCGAACTCTGGGATCTCCCCACCACCAATGGTGATCACTGCACGGGTGATGGCCAGAAGCTCGCTATGGCTGTTGGCGCTCACGGTATCGACTTGGAGAAGGTGCAGGTTCATCCCACCGGACTTGTCGATCCCAAAGAGCCAGACGCAAAGGTCAAATTCCTGGCTGCTGAGGCTCTTCGTGGCGTTGGGGGTCTGCTTCTTGATAGCCAAGGCAAGCGTTTCGTTGACGAGCTTCAGCATCGCGACTACGTCACTGGCAAGATGTGGGAGAACAAGCATGTATGTTTTATCTCCCGGTTTCTGTTTCTTACATCGCTCACACACGTGTCGTGTAGCACCCCATCCGCCTAGTCCTCAACGGTGCCGCGTCAAAGGAGATCGAATGGCATTGCAAACATTATGTAGGTCGTGGTCTCATGAAGCGCTTTGACAACGGAACCGCCCTTGCCAAAGAGTTCGGTCTTGATGCCTCTGTCCTCAAGAAGACGTTCGATGATTACAACCAGAGTGTCCGCACGAAGAAGGATCCCTTCGGCAAGAAGGTATATTTGTCTCACCTCATCCTACCATGCCCCTTTTGCTTAACGACGTCTAGTTCTTCCAAGGAGAGTGGAGCTTTGACGACTTCTTCCACGTTGCCATTATGACCCCTGTGCTGCACTACACCATGGGTGGTCTCGAAATTGACCCCGAATCCCGTGTGCTCGACGCATCTGGCAAGCCCATCAGCGGCCTCTTTGCTGCTGGTGAGGTCGCTGGTGGTGTTCACGGCGCAAATCGTCTGGGAGGCTCTTCTCTCCTTGGATGTGTTGTCTTCGGGCGTGTTTCTGGCGACTCTGCCTCGGCATATTTACTCCAGGCGGCGAGTGCAGCGGTCCAAAAGGCCGGAGGTCGTCTCAGTGCCATCTCCTCGCAACTTGCTTCAAGCTCGTCGCCATCCCCGGCAGCTGCGCCTACGTCAGCGCCTGCGAGTTCGCCAGGGAAGGTCGCTTCGGGAGCCTTCTCGATGGAGGAAGTTGCCAAGCACAACAAGAAGGATGATGTTTGGGTAGTTGTCGATGGTCAGGTCTTGGATGTCACGAGCGTATGTCTTCCCTCACCACGTATGATATTGTCACTTTTCTAACCGGCAATGTTCTTTATAGTTCCTCCCTGATCATCCAGGAGGTGAAAAGGCTATTCTTCTCTATGCTGGCCGTGATGCGACAGAGGAGTTTAACATGCTCCACGACCCTAAGGTCATTCCGCGGTATGCCCCAGACGCTGTCATCGGTAAGGTGAAGGCGTGAGGTTCCATGTTAATAGAAGCAGTCCCCTCGCCATCTCGTAGTGCTACCGTTATCTATATACGCCAGTCGTCGCATATTATCACTGGACCAACCATGTATTGTAATTGACTTGAACACGGGTTCCAACATTTCGTTCGTAAACGTTAGTTGAATATTTGGACCCTGGCAGTGAGAGTATAAGCAAGCCACACGATTCCATCAATTCATCATACCGACGACATATGGACACACGCGTTCATGCTGTAAGGACATGCCCCACTGAGTGTTCCGTTGTGCTTGAATAATTCCCCACCCACGCTACTCCTGAGGCCTGACTGGTTTATCTTGCTAGTCGTGGCACTGATTGGTTGTTTCAAGGAACTGCCCACGTTCTACCCATGTCTTCCAAGACGACTCCCACAGAGTCCTCCGCTCTTCTAACAGGCCACCCAGACAACGATAAGAATGGACCGGGCAAACGCGTAGCGAATACCACGAGTCGTAACATCGTGCGGGCCACTTTGGCTGTACTTTTCGTCGTTGGGCTCGTCACGCTTGTTGGATTCCGGCACATATTGGCCGATGGGCTGCCCCCACTCTTCGGCCTCCCGACGGATCCCTTGGAAGCTGCTCTGGCCATTCTGGACAAAGCCCCTATTATCGTGAGCAGTGAACGCATTCTTTCCTGAAAGGTTATTGAAATTAATTCTCACACGCTCCCAGGACGGACATATTGGTCTGTACCAGAAATCTTATCGTCGCGTGCATTTCAATCGCTCACGCGGGAATTTAAACTTACAGACCTTCCTATTCTCACAAGGGCAAAATTTGCCAACAATGCGTCTGCTATAGACCTCACGTCGCGCATGCCTGAGCATGTAGACATCCCCCGTCTGCGGGAAGGCAGAGTCGGAGGCTTCTTCTGGTCAGTGGTTGTAATTTCCCCGGCTTCTAGTCAGCTAATATTTTGATAGGTCGGCCTACATGGCTTGCCCCACGCCCGAGGAAGATTCGGAAGACTTTTTGGACGCGACTTGGAGTGTTCGGTATGTGTTGATTGAATATAAAAATCTGCTACACTTACGCTTAGCTGTAGCGACACCTTGGAACAGTTAGACATCGCGAAAGCACTTATTGACAAATACCCCGAGGTACGTGAGGTTAAATCTTCATGATCATGCGTCTGATTTTTTTCTGTAGACCTTCCAGTTTGCTGCTGGCTCAGCTGACATCAAGTCCGCGGTCAAGAATGGCAAAATAGCCAGTCTTTTAGGAGTCGAAGGGTGATTTGCCTTCAGCGTTTTCTTTCTCGTCTTACTGGAGTCCTGATCATTGTACAGTGCACATCAGATTGGCAACTCTCTCGCTGTCCTCCGCCAATACCATGCCCTGGGTGTTCGATACATAACCATCACACATACATGCCACAACGCGTTCGCAGATTCATGCGGTTTCGAGCCTGGCATAATTCCCCTCCACAACGGCTTGAGGTATGATTCCCTGTTGCTCTCCCAGAACAAGGCGACTTACCTCCTTGGCAGCACTCTTGGACGTACTTTAATCGGCGAGATGAACAGATTGGGTGTCCTTGTTGATCTTTCCCATACATCAGATGCGACTGCGACCGAAGCCCTCAAACTCTCGAAGGCACCGGTCATTTGGTCTCACTCGTCTGCCAGGGCTGTTCACAACGTCCCTCGCAACGTCCCGGATGATGTTCTACGCCTCGTCGGCACTAATGAAGGCCAGACAGATGCAGTTGTTATGGTAAAATCTATCTTTTCACACAAGTCACTGGTTCCCTCATTGCAAGTAATTCTTAGGTCAACTTTGCTCCGTTCTTCGTGGCAGAACCCGGCAAAGCAAATGTAGAAACGGTGGCCGACCACGTCGACCATATTGCGAAGATTGCTGGAAAGAAGCAGTATGTCCTGGTTCATCTAACGTTCGTACTATACTGAAATCGATTTTTTCCAGCGTCGGAATTGGCAGTGATTATGACGGAATTGGATCTGTTCCTGTGGGCTTGGAAGATGTATCGAAATATCCATTACTGGTAAGTTCAACCACCAGTATTGGACCACCAGTTGATATAGTGTTTGAATAGATCGCAGAACTCTTCAAACGTGGGTGGAACCAGTACGAGCTGGCTGGTCTGACCGGTGGCAATCTTCTTCGTGTCTTTGAGGGCGCAGAGAAGGTTTCCCGCGAACTTCAGGCTGGAGGGCAACAGCCAGCTTATGAACTGTATGAGAAGCGGAAAGATATCCCTCATGCCGAACTCTGATGTGGATGCAACATATTGCTTCCTGGAATGTATAATTACCATTCAGTTACAAATATATATGGGATAGATACACTACTGTACTACATGAGGCCAGCCTCAATGACATCGTTTCTTAGAATGACGGCTTGCACTGAGGGGGAGATTGGCATCTTTCAAATCCATAGATATTTGGGACATAGACTGTACCTGCAATCAGAGTTTGCGCCGTCGCCTTCGTGTCCTTGTAATTTCGTTGAGTGCTTTTAGGCAATGATACATGTCTAATTCACACTCACTATAACGGAAGTAAAGTGCGTGTTTAATTTACGGCCGGGCGGGCTGTATCTTCGATATATGTATGCGAACATTCGACGGAACCCTGTCAAGGGAGGGAGCAATGAAACTCCTTTAGCATCAAGCCGACGAGCAACGGTACGCACATGTTGTCACCGTGGCAAAGTCGTCGCCAACCTCTTTGTATTCAGGTAGGTATTCGCGTACAACTAATCCCAAGTCAAGCTTCTTTTGGAGAAGATCAATCTTGTTCATGAACAGAATCTTATATTGTTGTCAGGGCTACCGAAAGGTGACGTATTGTGAGTATACTCACTATTTGTACATTTGCAAGCAATTTGCTGGAGCAGACTGTTTTCCAGAGTGAGAATGAATCATGGACACTGTTAGTCGTAGAATCCTCAGCAAGCGTTTCATTGAATGCTGAGATTGGCGCTAGAAATATGATTGCTGTGATGTCCTTGAAATATGGAATCCACGCGGCCCTCTTGCAAAAAGCGTGTATCAGGAGTCGTGCATAATGGGATCTTTGGGAAGTGAAAAACGCACAGCCGTCCGAATTCCTGTCCAGGAGAAATGAGGCTGGTTCTCGGGTTAAAAGCTGCTACACACCTGCAACATCGTACATCATCCAATCACGAGCCGTTGGAGTCCCTGTTGCAGGTGCGGAATCAGTTATGATGGAAAATACAAGCGGGAGAGGGAAGGTTCACACCCCGATCCAAATGAAAGTGATATTCTTGAACGCCAGTGGTACGAAGCCGCGCCCTGACCACGTCGGCGTCTGAAGGAATATAATCGGGGCTTGCAAGGCGGTCCAGGTCGTTCAAGAAACTTTTGAGGTAAGCGATATTGAGTATAAAACACACGTCAAATTGAAGGAACGAGGTACGAACAAGCCGGGTGTGTCTTCTAGCCGGAGTTTACGTCTCTGGAGGGTATTTCGAACGGCAGCGTCGTTCCAGAGCTCGTGGATATCATCCTTTAGGCTGACAATAACTTCGGAGGCCACCCGCTGTAGTTGCAGCTCTTTTCCTCCTCTCGGATTGCGTATGTGATCTAGTACCGTCTTCCAACCAGTACTTGAACGCAAAACAAATTCTTGAGAACCTCGTTGGAGATTATAAGTAGCATCGCCTTCAGAGGAGCCAGAACCAATAAGAGTTTCTAAATCCTGTTGGATTTGGCGAAGTGGAACAAGTTTGAGGACCAGATTTCTGTGATGTTCAGTCAGACCAACACGGTGTGATCCTTTGTCCGTTGGAGAGACTGCTCTTGAGTTGCTGATTTCTTCGCTTATTATGCTGGCAACCACATTGATAGACCGGGCAAGGTTCAAGAGTATGACGGCTTTCCATGAATCGCGTTCATCTGCCCAGGATTTCTGGGCATAAGTCATTTGAAAGTCTATAAGTAGTCGGGGTTAGTCATGGCATCAGACAAAATCAACAGGAACGTACTCTTGATCGTTGTCGATTTACCTTCAGCATAGTTTCAGGGGGGTGCCTAATATCATTGTCAATGAACGGGACGTACCGCTCATACTTTGCCCGAGAACAAGGACCTTGACTGCTCTCTGCATGCTCCTCATCGCCGCCTTGGCGAGCTTAAGCTCATGATCGATATGTTTACTAACTTGACGAGCACGTTCCTCCTGTTCTTCTCGAGCGAGTCTCTCTGCTATTGTTTCGCCTGGAGGCGGTGCCATGGCCAATGTAAGGGGGTCGACGTCGATTGTGCGGGTCATTGAGTTGTCGTATACGGGACGCAGACGGGGCGTGCCTTCAAGAGAATTCTCCACAATTCTCCCTCGGCCTAAGAATATAACGTCTGTCACAATTCACTCGGGTATCATAAACTTAACCGCTCGCAACCCATTTGAATACTCAGATAGCCGTGATCGCCCACGAACATATATAATTATACTAAGTACAGTTAGGATAGATCAAAAGAAAGTTTTCTTATACAGTATGTATGTATAGAACTTTCGTCCCGCAAATGAATCTTGAAGCTGAGCTCGGATCTACTTACTTGTGGCACAAATGTACTCACATTGACAGCTGCAATGCCGATGCCAACGTGCCATCTTGACTTCGTGCGTTCGAATAGATACCAAGTTTCCTGATCGTCTCTACGGAACCAGTGCCGGCGGACGTTTCAGCAAAAGGATTGTGGTGGTTGTGGCGGTGGTCCATGGAAACGATCAGACGTCACATCACAGGCTGAGTTCACAAATAAAATAGAGTCTCGAAATTCCATGTTATTGATTCGGACGTTGAGAGTTGATCTCCTGCACCAATCCCTTCGACTTCGGCCAGGAGCCACAAGTCATGGGCTCAATCACAACTTTCTTCCCCCTTCTAGTGGCTTGTAGCCACCTCATAGGCGGTTGCTGGGCTGGACCCATTGATGCTCGATGGAAGGCACCTCGTGGCCTCGGGTCAGTAACCTTTTTTCGAGTCTATCTCTCGTGTATTCATTCTCCTTCGCTCTTACTGCAGAACTTCAAAGAGACGGAGGATTTCAGAGCAAAATTACCATGAAAGTCGGGATTCTATCTATGCCAGGAACACAGTAGGCGTTTGCATTCTAACTCGTAACTCAACTTATTCAACATCCGATATTCAGCATCCAGGCATATGGCCTCGATCTCCTGCATCAGGCACAAATCATTCTATGTGGGCCGTAATCGCTGCAGTTGGGGTCATACTCTTGGTCTGTATCGTCGTCACGTTAGTTGTTGTTACGCGTAGGAACAAGAAACGCCAACAATCCCAGTCCGACGAAGAATCTGGTTTTGGACAGAATCCGAAAGCTCAGCCAAGTCTTATCCCCCCTCCCAAAGCTTACGATGGAGTGACTTCTTCGCAATCACCTCCTCCGAAGGATCCAGAGATGGTCGAGGTCTCTGGAATTGTTCGAAAGCCTCCTCCCTTGCTCACTGTCTCGCCGCCTGAGGAGCTTGAACAGAAACCAAGAAGAGTCCCTGTTCCTCATCTTCCACTTCCGCCGCACTCGACTCAATTGAATGGATTGCCACCTTCCCCTCGATTGATCGGGTTACCACCTTCTCCTCGATTGCCCGTGTCACCCCGCACTCCTCGGTCATACAGTGCACAAAGAGACCTTGATGTCCCCTCGCCTCGAGGCCCCACTTCGCCGTCCAGGAGGCAACTTTCCGCTAACGCATTGGAGGTCCCGCTGAGTGCGGGGGGGCTGGAACGAATGATGACTCAAATGGAACAGGAACTCGGAGTTAACGAAGTTGAGGTCCCGAGAAGTGGCGCTCAATGACAATGTAGTCTGTTTATTTCTATTGGTTTTTCGCCTGTGGATGGTGAGAAGATTTGAATGAACAAGGCACTTTTTCATACCGCCGACTTGCAACCGACGGTTTCGCGTTCACTCTTCCCTCGTGCTTGAACTCGTGTGACAAGGTCTTTTACCCCGGCCTTGTTTCAGCATTTCATGATCTAAGTATGAAGTTCGTGGAATGCATCCCGTCAGAGTGTCATGATCAGCAAGGCTCCCTTGAAAGTGATTCTCATGACTGTCAACGCAAGAAACGACCAGGCTCCAGCGGCATTGTAGCATGTTCAAAGTGATAGGCGTGCGTTATGGGTGGCCTGGCTTTGTATTGAAAAGTCATAGACATGCGACCACAGTAGCAACTAATTTTCATCTAAATCCTCACCACTTGCCTTCCTCTTCTCAATACGAGCTTGCATGATTGTTTTGGCCTGACCTTGCGCAGAAGAAAGTTTTTCTCCTTGAGCCAAGGCGACAAGCAGAGCGTGAATGAGTCCGACGTGATTGTGTTTGCGAAGACTGTTTTCAAACTAGTAGGTGTATTAATGATGACAGATATTTCTCAAGCCTGTCGATAAACTCACAGCCCAGCGTTGACGCTTATCGTTTTCTCTAGAGATGAGGGATATGATCTCGGCGGCCTCTGACGAGTTGCCTGAGGACTGCAATTCTTGGAGGCGGGTCTGTAACGAAGGCAAAGGGTCGTCTCTAAGTGCAAGGAGGCTGAACTCGAGCTGGAGCAATTGCCGAGTCAGATACTCTAAGATCTAACGTGAATGATAGATAACTTACTGCTCCGAGAGGGTATGTCGCAATGCGATTCTCGATCACTTCTCTGCATTTGCCATGAGTTTCTCCTTACGAGGCGATACAACGAGGACTCGCCGAGCCGTTTTCAGCCAACCCTCACCACGTTCTTCGTAGTGGCCATGGCGGACGGGATGTTCTTTTAGGCCATCAAGCTCATAGACGGCACCCATGATGGGCAGGTAAACGACAAAATGATAGGCATCTTCGCTCTTGCGAGGAAGACCTAGGCCATCGAGGGAAACTGCACTGGGGGGAGAAAGGGCGTTGTGGGCCTCTCGAAGCCAATCAGCACTTGTGATGACCATTCCACGCGTTTGTGGATCCATTCCGGCAGTGAAATTGTTGAGTTCTGCAAGTTCTGGTCCAGTCCTGAGCGACGGTATATTTCCAAGAGCATTGAGAACGGCTAATGTTGCGCAGGCGTTATTGACAACTTGGTGGGCAAAGAAACCTGGGAATTCAGAATCGTATTGGCCAGCTGAGGCGGCATCGGCAGAGGATGGGATCCATTTGAATAAAAAGATCAGCGCATGAAGTGGCTGCAGGGATTCGAGGGTCTCAGGATCCAGAGAGTATAAGTCGTCGACTATCAGAGGCACTCCAAGAGTTTTCAGTAGCTCTCTGTGAATATGTGAACTTGAATATATGTAGACGCGATGCATAAATGCCTACGTGAATACGCTAGGATCTGACTCCGTAAGTTGCCATCCACTGCTGTCATCTTCGCCTGACATGATGGGAATATGGATTGAGCTAAGTGGCAAAATGGAGACGGGTTCAAGTTGGGGAAATTTCAAGGACGCGTAACCTCACGTGATGGTTTATACCCAAAATTATTAGTCACGCTGAGTGACAATGACATTGCTCCTCCACGACGATGGATCTCGACTCCAGTCCTGGGACACGCCAAAATGCTCCTGAAACTCCCGTGAATGATCCAAAGTCAGTCAATCGTGCCAGGTTCGAATTGGAGCTGGAGTTTGTCCAATCTCTCGCCAATCCATTTTATCTTCATTCGCTCGCCCAGCAAAACATTTTGGAACAACCAGCGTTCATTAATTTCCTGTCCTACCTTCAATACTTCAAAGAGAAGGACTATGCTCGATTTATTCAGTCAGATCACCTCTTTTATCGCGTTAGACGCGCCTGACAGTTCAATCTCTTTCGGTTCTGGCAATGCAATTCTATCTAATGATCAGTTACCCTCACGCACTGCATCATCTTGACCTCCTCCAGCATGCACAATTTCGTTCCGAGATGAAGAAAAATGAGTTTTTGCGCGAGTATCTTCATCAAAAACAGTTTGATCATTGGCGAACTTGGTCAGGCAGTTTTACCATTATTACGTAGGGTTGCACTGACGTCTCTATTTCAGGCGAGAGTCGAAAACCGAGACGGTCGAGGCTGAATCTAGTAGTGCATTGGCTTCGTAACATATGGGTCGTCATAATCGTAGAGCCATCAGTTCCATGCCGGCGCTCTGAAGTCAAAAGTTGGTAGAAACGTGTAATGATAGTTGTTGGCAACATCATATTTGACTTTGTGACCATGATTGGACCATGATCGACCTTAGCTGTGACATGCCTCCTTTGCTTCATGACACGTACCGATGAGTATTCGGCGGTTGAGCCTTTGACAAACCTGCAGTTGCCACGCCTCTCCTTTGGCTATGATAACGAGGAAATAGGCGACTCTAGAGAAGACAGAGGGCTGTTCACACCGTCCCTTGCAGACAGGAAACGCCTATGGTGGAGGAATGCAACTATCAACACGCTCTTTATTGCTGCATGGCGCGTCCTGTCTACACATCTTCTGACCCATACACTCATTGTCCCTTTTAGGTTTATATTCGCGACAGCTCTTTCCGTGTATAACAAATGGATGTTCTCCAGCGACCACCTCGGCTTTCCTTACCCTCTCTTTGTAACGACGGTACACATGTTCGTACAATTTGTCCTCGCTGCAATCATGCGGCAATTATGGCCAAAACAGTTCAAGCCTGCTAATAAGCCGACGGTCGTTGACTATGGGTAGGTGTAAATCCAAAGATTGGCAGCGTGATGCCCGTATCCCAAGAACGCGATACTGACACTATACCATCTAGGAAAAAAGCTTTACCTACTGCTATTGCCTCAAGTCTGGATATTGGGTTATCCAACGTTTCTCTCAAAACCATCACTTTGTCGTTCTATAGTAAGTCACTCTCAAGACCGGATCTCGAAACGTCTCTAATACCTTCCAGCTATGTGCAAATCCTCTTCTCTAATCTTTGTTCTCCTCTTCGCATTCCTTTTTCGACTGGAGAAATTCTCCTGGCGCCTCATTGGCGTCATATTCCTAATATTCTCAGGTGTTCTCCTCATGGTTGCAACAGAAACCAAATTTGTCCTGGAAGGGCTTGTTCTTGTTTTGGGCGCGAGCGCGTTTGGTGGCCTTCGTTGGAGTTTAACCCAGCTGCTTCTACGAAATCGGACAATGGGCTTAGACAACCCGGCAGCAACAATCTATTGGCTTGCACCGTCGATGGGAGTTACACTTGCAATCGTCAGCGCTATTGTAGACTCCTGGGCCTCTGTTTTCGGAAGCCCCTTCTTTGCCACGCTTGGCAAAAGCTTGCAAACAACAATGTATCTCGCTGGTCCTGGTGTGATAGCGTTTTGCATGGTCTTGAGCGAGTTTTAGTACGTCCTCTTCTCAACCCTGTAACACTTGGTTGATTCTGATAGGTTTTCGGGATTTAGCATCATTCAACGAACAGGAGTCGTCCCTATGTCCATTGCTGGCATAGCTAAGGAGGTCACAACCATCACGATATCAGCTTGGTTTTTTGGTGACCAGCTTACTCCACTCAATATCACTGGGGTCTCCATCACCATATGCGGTATGCATTTATGGGGCTTGATAGGATTGCACTCCGGTGTATTGACAGTATCTGCTTCATAGGCATCATACTATTCACTTTCCACAAGTATCGCAAATCGATCGAATCCGAGGTTCCACTCGACGGCCATGGAAATCCAATCTTTTCCGAAGATGACCTTTCGATGGGAGTTAGTAACGGGTATCACATTGAGCTTGAAGAAAGCCGTGGCTTAACATCAGCTTCACGTGCAAGTGACGAGGTAGAGGTGACTGCGCTTCCGTTATTTAAAGGTTTGGGCCAAGCCTGATGAGATACCACTTGTTATAGGATGAAACCCCAAGTGGCGGTCGCCAACTCCTGTTCTCGGCCCCCATCGGTGAAGATGACGCATTCTCGGCCACTGTCGGTAAAGATGACGCGACGTTGCCAGCAGTTCTACCAAAAATTCCCCCGTGAAGGGCGGACCAGAAGCTGACTTCTGTACTGAACTATCAGAAAATATTGTCCAGGTCATAGAGGGAGGGAGGACTGGTTCGTTAGAGGATTCTACGTCGAACATCGAGCAGCAAGGCAGCCGATGCCGGGATGCTGGGCGCCTTGACCGACTCAATCAGAGATGTCGCAATGCATTCTTGAGAATTTCGGTCGCTCTTTCCTGCTCGGCGCTTTTCTTTTGACATATATATGCGCTCGGGCAAGTGGCATGGTTCCTGCGCGACTTGAACAATAACATACATACATATCGTTCTGAGGCGAAACCGCCCATCAACTTTCAGGTATTACATACATACATATGAGCCATTCATAGATTTGACTCCGTGATCGCGTTCCTGGATTGAAAAACAACTCGGAACCCACCGAGTAGGCGGAGTCAAGGTGCTGTCCCGACAGACCTGAATTTCTGCAACTATGGTTTCTTTGCTTCCAGTCGTGGGGTTGCTTGGGGTCGTTTGTGATACATATGTATTTGAAAAAAAAAATTAAATGTTGAAAGTTGTCATGTTTCGATCGAAGCAAGTCGGGGTGATGTATTGATGGATCACCACGTGGTAGACCATGCGTATTTTGCCGAGGGTTACCAACATAAACCGGCAGAGACTTATCAGCAGGCCAGAGTAAAAACCAACCAAAAAGAAACACCTCCACGCTAACGACTCAGGTGAGCTGACGATTGTTACAAGTTTCAATCTTTGTTTGGATTTTCTTGCTCATGTGGGTGGGCAAAGTAAGCGATGGGACATCTGGCAGGCAGCCCTGGCACCATCTCTTGATGGGTGACATTGGTTTACCCACACAAGCCTATCAGTTTTGGAAGGCTTGCAACCTGTTACACCAGTTTGTCTGTCACCCCACCCACTCTTGAAACGGCTAGACAGGCCCGGTGCGTGCTCGTTCGGGCGGCTAGTCGCCACCACGGGCTGTGCAGCGATTGCTAAGGGTGCTTCCTTTCAGGCGTGCCAAAGATCCGATCGGAGCCAGCTGTTAAAGAAAGCACGCTTTGGTTGCCCTCAGGGATCCCGGTTGTTGGATTTCTGTTTGTCTCGCGCGGCTGTGTTGAAACGGATATTTCTGGCTGACCATTAAATCCCATTTTCAAGATCGTTACACCCGTGACTGTCGCATTCCTGCCTCGAGGTATATAGCCAGCGCTTTAAAAGCCTTTCAGCCGAAATCACGACCGATCGGCACTTTTCAATGGACGACTCCTTCCAGTTCATCATCGAGTCGCCTCAACACAACCAGGGCCATAAAAAACGCCCTCGCCTAGTCACTTCCTGCGATAATTGGTGAGTAGCACAGCCTCCACACTACCATGTCTTCTAAAAGCGACTGTCAAAGCCGGCTTAAGAAGATCAAGTGCCTCCAGCCATCCCCGGAAACAAAATGCGAGGCGTGTAAAGCCTCAAAAATCCCATGCCGTTTCCGTGACAGAGAGAGATATTTCGCTGAGCGAAGTCGGGCTATAGCGGGACCCAATGTTGGTGCTTACGTGGACGAACAAAGGTGAGCACTAGACAAAATCCTGTCCGTAAAAAAAATCTCTCTCAATCGATCATACCAGGAGTGACACAAATCCTGCCCTCGATGCATTCTCAGTCGCTTCAGGCTCTTCCAGTCCGGCCCTGTCGTCTCACTCCAACAATCGCTCCAACTCCCACTCCCCGAAGGCTAGTGGCATGGTTTCTGCAGATGGCGATACCAACAACCGATACCAATCCTATCCCCCGGATCCTCGCCATCCTGCGGATCCATCGAACAGGTATAGTTATCGACACTCATCTGTCGTCTACCCTTTTAATTTTTTATAGGCATGGTACACCATCTGTGTCTTCCTTCCATGCGCGAAACGACCCAGGATATTATAATAGCCCACCAAGCCACTCTCGTTCACCATTGTATCCACAGAGTTCCCGCCATGTTCACCTCTTCGACCCTGAGCAGCCACAGAACCCCCATCCTGTCTTAATGCAGACCTTCGTTCGCATCTTCTTTGAACAAGTCGGCGCAGAATTTCCGTTCCTTGGGTACGATCAAATCTCCCAGGAAGTGTGGGATCGAAGGCTGCCGCCCATGATTTCTAACGTCATTGCCGCCATAGCGTCTAGGTACGTCTTTCCGTCACTAAAAGAAAATAATTAGTGGCTGAAGATCGCAACGAAGATACGCGGATAATATTCCGGAACTCGCTGTCCGTGGCCTACACAACGTTTCCGACACCTACCTCGAGAATGCCAAGGTGAGAGTCAAAAATATGCAGTGGATGCCTGGCAATGAATGCTTACCTACATTTGTATAGACCATTGGAAATCAAATCTTGCATAATCCCTCCATGGACACGCTCCACGCCCTGATTTTACTCACTTGGTGGTTGAAATTCACTGGGATACCTAGTGAGTACCATCTCTCCCTTGTCCCATCGCGGTTGTGCTCAGATTTGATTACAGCTTCAAGGACTTACGCGGCGTCGATGATGCGTATGGGTATGGACCTTGGCCTAACTGACCAAGATTCTCTCATGATGCTTCATGAAAAAGAAAGGAGCCGTAGACGCACTGCCTGGGAAGTCGCCTACAGGTTAAATGGAGCGGGGGTTACGTCCTACGATCGGTAATAATCGCCGTCTTGACCTACTTTGTGGATGCGCAGGCGATTTCTACACCCTATCTCTATATATTCCGTAACCTACATATAATTCAGCTGCGCAGTTGTACTGAAACAGCATATAATGTCTAATTGTTGTTTTTCCGCCCCCAGTCAGGATCTAACCACCATATTGCTCGTTCGTGTCTTACACTTACTGAAGACTTTCAAGGGCGGACTTTACAGACAAAACCACCCTCTCCACTTGCCTATCCCTCGTCAAATCTAGGGTCATGCATCCTGATCATGTGTGCGCTGTTTCTATATCAACTCGAACATACGATGGCCACTTTAAATCTATGGGGCCACCGGATATACTTGTCCCATGATCGATATCAACGTCCTGATTCCCAAGTTCCCAACTTGGTCCACTCCTACTATATAGTGCCAGATAATTTCTCGTAATCAGGCCTATCCAAGCTTCCAAGATGGTCATTCGGGCAGTCAGGGCCGCTGGGTGTTCGACGCGACAGATGGGTACCACGACGTATCATATCGATATGATGGCAAAACTATCTGGCAAGACGCATATTGATTGTTGATCACAAATTCAAGTGGGCCACAAGCACATGCGACGTATGCCCATCATGTACCTGCTTGTGACCAAATCTCATGTTTCCGATGGTCCCAAGTGACACCTGGGCGTCTGGCGGGCGACTGATCAACGTCGGTCGCCAGGCTCGTCAGGAAAAATACCCGGCGCAGCTGGTTTCGTCTTGAACCTCATCATTTGCACACTTCCAAGGCTGGGGTTGTTCTTGTGAACAACTTCTATGACCCAATCAGAAGAAGCTGCATACACACTCGCCGCTTACTTGCGTATAGCATCTATTGCAGTTGCTATCTATGAGTGAAACCGCTTCTCTCTTCCTCTTGTTGGGCCTGTTGCCTTACTATTCACTTTTCTTTCTAGTTTTCTGGAAACGTTGCCCAAGGTGTCGCGGTTTTACAAGGAGCAGTATAGATCCCGACGCTTCACGTACGTCTTCTGACTATATTTACTACTTCTGGTCAAAATTCACTTCGAAATCAAATCAGATTGTCCTTTGTGCTCTTCGTCTTGATTCAGTGAGTTTATCATTCTTGTTCCATCGAACTCGGCCCAAGTTTTTACCACCTGTGATCTAGGACAACGAGTATCGTTGTACTGGTTATTAGCAATGTTCGCGACTGTTCTTTCGGCTTCTCGATTCTTTGGTTTACGCTTTGGTTTAGGTTGGCTTTTTTTACAGCCAATTTACGATCGAGACATGTCGAAAATTCTTTCTCCTTCCACCCATCTTCAAACGTAATGTCCTCACTAGCGTCTTCCGTGTCTATATCTCATAATTTGAGCTAGTTTTTCAAGCTATGGTCTCTCAAGCAATTTTGGGTGTTAGGTATTCTTCTTCGCATGAGTTACGCCCGTCACCTGACTAAATTCGATTCCAAGGGCCTGGAATTTAGCCCGCCGAGTACGGTATATCACTTGGATACTTTGTGCATTATATGCTATCGCCTGTATCGTGCGTATTAAAACATCCGAGGCGCAGCGATTACTCAGCTGCTAACAGCTCCAGTGGATTACTACATTGTACCAAAGAAGTGGTCAGTTGTGTTGTGATTCTCGTGTTCTGTTATCTGAGTTTTCATCATACAGCCGAACTGGGCCCAGAACATGTAAGTTTAGGTTTCTAGACTCTGCGCAGCCTTACTTATCTACTGTAGCTGAAGTAGGTCCTGCCACGCCAAAATTTAGTGACCTGGGAACTGATTTTGCGCAGCTGCCGTGCCTTCAACCATTATCTCCAGCTAGGCGCTTACATCTACTACGCTGTGGCGGTCGTCTACGACTTCTCGACAACTGCGATATCGGCCTTCTACCTGCTCAAGTACAAATTAACGTCAAGCAGTTCATTGTGAGCCTTTGATTTATCGACCATCCGCGACCAAGAACTGACTTTGATGCTCCCAGAATGTCGAAGGTCACAAGAATGTGAGAAATTTTAGCACCTACGGCTCTTAGCATGTTTGACTCATGCGTTTCATCAGGATGCTGTATGATGGCGTAGGCTACTTTATGGCCTTGGCTGGTAGGTCAATGATCAACGTCCTCGGAACGTTTTCGCCTGATCTATCTTAGCGGTCAACGTTTTGAACTTGATACTATATAAAAAAACTCAGGATGTGCAGGTAACCTCGGCTCTTCACTTTAGTCTCCATCTACTGACTTGTTCCTTTGGTTCAGACCGCAGCGTGCGTTTTTTTCTTATGTTTACTTCCCCCTTTTTTGTGCTGAACTCCTGAATAGTGCGTCCCTCGCGTATGCTGTTTCTTGGATCATGTCCCAGAGGCTGCTACTACATCTTTATGGTGTGTTGAATTTTTATGTCCCAGGGGAAAAATTAATGCCTGTATGTTTTAGATGCCTCACGCGAACGGCGAAATGAGAGCATTGAAGAGGCCCTTACTCTGACACAACATCTTGATTCAGCCCGCCAAATAAGCCGCGCCGTCAGATCTCAGTTTCAACGCAAGAGCGGTCGCACTTTTGACCTCACTGTTCCGGACTTCGAGTTAGCTACGGGTCACGACCTCGGCGAACTTCCCGACGAAGTTGAAGTCGAAGTCCGCGTTGAACACACGGTCAAACTCGACCGGCGACTGAGAACTTATGAACTCGAAAATTATTCAAGGGGCGAGCGACTTAGCAAGGACATGCATTCGCGGCATAACTAACAGGATACTGGTTTGCTTCTTTCTTCTCTTTGGATATTTGAGGGCCTGGGGTTTCAGAGGAATACGTTAAGAACACATCTGTATGTAATATATGTAGCCTACTTATTGTTAAAATTTTGGGACATTGAGCAGGTCGAGGGTGGGTGTCATGACTGACCGCACTTGCTTTACATTGTCTATCGACATCAGAGTATTGCGAGTTACGTCCAACCACACGTACGACTATGTACCCTAAGGACATTCGCGAAGTTACGCCTGGTAATGATACGACTAGAGAGTCACAAAATTTGAACAGCTTTCTCGAACAACTTGAACTTTCAAGTTTCAAGTATTGTCATATCATAGTCACGAGATCCAGATATGTTAGCCGAGGTCGACCGTCGCAGCGACGGTGGTGACCTTGCAACTTGATCTTCAACGTTGATCGTGAAGCTCCGAGTGCCCATTGTCGAGGCTGGACCTCTTCCCAATCCTTTGGACCTATAAATCCCACTTTCTACACGATGCAACTGCCGAGCAGCTCCGTGTCGGTGGTATATTCTGGACTGGAAGTTCAAGGCGTCACGGTACAACTTTCCCTCTTCAATTAACAACAATAGCGCGAAAACTGAACGGGAAACAGATTCTGGTAGTGGTCTCTTGTGTTTCTCTGCTGGCGGTCGTTTTGCTTCTACTAGCGCTAGCTGTAAGTGCTTCAATGATTGCTATATCAAAATATCTCTTGATGTACCTTTTTAATGCGCTGCCTTAGCTGTCTGCTTATAACACGCGAGGATCATCAGACGGGCATCTCTTTGTGCGCACCCATATTGCTGCCTACTTTGTCTCTCTTTTGCTTTGCGAGTTCATGCAAGGCAAGTGTTCTTTATGCAATTGTCTCTCAAAATAATCTTAAATCATAAACAGCGGTTGGTTCAATTCTCAGTACGACGTGGTTGCATAGAAAAGGAATATCCTCTGGTGATACGTGTACCCTTCAAGGTTGATCCTTTGATGCTTGTCTACGTTTGAAATATGACGTCCTTGTGGCCTTCAGGAGTACTAAAGCACACGTCTGACATCGGAACGGCGTTTTGGACACTGGCAAGCACAAATTTTCTTGCCTCGATTGGCCAACCTTTGATCGTGCGACAAATTTTTAGGTTATTGCCGTACACACATTCTGCATTCTTTTCTTGGAGCTGAAGACACGACCTTTTGTACTATGGGTCACACTCTTTGGTGGCTGGACCACAGTTGCCACCTTAATTATCATTGGCCCCGCCACGGTAGATACAGCGGAAAAGGGGCCTTTTTGTGAGTTCTCGTGTCCTCCAGCTTGGTGGCCGTGATACTATACACCCAAACCAGACGCAGTTTCGGGTCACTGGTGTTGGATCTCTCCAAGTTACCCCACGGAACGTATCACGTAAGTTATCACTTGTTGGAAAAGCCACAATTTGACGATGCAGTATAGGCTGGATTACCTATTCGTGCGCCCTTTGCAAGAAACATGTTGACATTGCATTAACTCTGTACAATCCACAGATGTTTCTTGCTGTGCTCGCAAGCATCATCCTTTATGTGCTGACATTCCTCCGACTGCGCGGAAATATCATTCGGAATGGGTGGCGCCTTAAGTTTCGTAAGAAAAGCGGCTCTGCTAGTTGGCGGGAACGAAACTCAGATGATAAGGGCGTGAGATTGGCGAAACAGATGTTACTGTAAGTTTGTGTCATATACTTCTAGATTTTTCCTACTTATTCTCTCGTAAGTTATCCGGCAAGACCTTCCTTCGGCTGGACTGATGTGTCTGCGCTCATTGTGCTTCCTTGACAGATTGCATACATCATTCTCATATTTCCTCTAGCTATCTCACGATTCAGCTCTTGGGCAGGACACAAGGTTTCCTTTGAAATCACGATCTTCACGTGTGTTCACTTTCCTGCTGTAGTAGTTGATCGGCTGACAGCAAGGAATTTAGGTCCGCTATCTGTTTGCTCTCTGGTCTTGTGAACGTTGTGTTGTTCACGATCACACGTCGAATTCTACCTACTGACTCCATGAAGATCGGCCGATGGTCGCTTTCTCGTGGAGAAGACGAGCATCCCGAAGCTGATGATCAGGTTGTCCACAGAGCATCGTCGGTGAACACTGGACATAGTAGATCGGGCTCTCAAAGTTCGACGGAGACTGTTGTGGCAGAGTATTCAAACAAGAAGCTATCACGGACAGGCAAAGCGCGACCTCCTTCCATTGAGATTAGGCGAGACAGCATCGAGAGCTTCTACAGCGTCTATGACGAGGAAGCGCCCAACGTCCAGCAAGGCGACCTTCAGCCTCCGCCCCCCTTGGTTTCTCACTGGAGTCCTGATGTAACACCTAAGGTAGGTGTCGACTATTTCCCATATCATGTGCAATCCTCACTCACACACTATCGAGTAGAATGCGGTACTAAGCTTTATCGGATTGTACACCAGGCAAACAACAACCATGCTTTTTGGGCCGAGAGCTGTCTAATTCTATGCGAAAAGTTGGTTATATAAGGGTTACTGGCTAATTTTTATATGACCCATGGAAGCTCTCCTAAGAATACATCACTCTGTCCTTTGGTAGACGACCCAGAGCCTGGACACCAATCAAAGATGCTCGCCAGTTCAGGAGATGATTGATAATATGAATGAAAGCGGGCGTAGAGGTTTCTCTGTCGTCTTTTGGTCATAAGGACGGAGTGGCATCCGTATAGGTCCTGAGTGTATGGAATATAGCCATTTTTTTGCTGAGGGATAGGTAAACCTAGCGGTCGGGACGAGGATTTGCAGCATAAAGGCTTACCTCGCCTTCTTCAACTGTGGGGTGGTGGCTAGCATCAGGATCAACACCAATATAGTGAAATTTCTCCATTGGCCAACGCAGAGCGAGTCTGTGCAGATCGGTGAAACGTGCCCGTTTAAATTCATAGCCGACGACGGTTATCTTGACAGGGTATCTTCCAGTGTACTCGTGGAAACGCGCGATGGAAAAGAGAAGATTTTGGTAAGAGTCAAGAGCATGGTCCTCTGTTGTTGTGCGTGTAAAAGGCGTTGATTTCGTGTGGAAAACGTCGGCAGCCAGCGCAAGGCGCATATAGGATTCTGCCTCGGTGGTCGTGGATGTAGGTCTAGTCTGCCCACTCATCATGAAGTTAATAAGCGCACCAACGATATCCTAGGTGACTTACCCGCTGAAGACTAACAACGCACGCGAGTCATCTCTCGCCAGCTCTGCGCTGCACTACTGTCAACGCATTCAAAGGCAGCAAGTACAACCATGGAACCCACCCCCGGAGGATATGAGCGAAAAACGCGGAGACGCGACCACCACCCATCTGATAGGGTTCAAGAACCCATTGATCTTCGCGCAGCCTCAGTTCAGGATTGGTACCCTTCCAAATGGCATGTCCAGGAACGATGATGAGGTGGTCAAGATTGAGAACGACTGGATCACGCGAAATGGTTGAGAGTAAAGCCGAAGAACTGGCATATTCTGGATGTCGAGAGGAATAGAGGAAACGGAGGTTGCCAAGGAGTGAAAGGGCGGCTACGATGAGGAGAATGAAGAAACCAAGATTGGTTACACGGGCACGAGAAAAGAGAAGGTCGAATACGTTGAAGTTACGATGAGAAGCGGTATGATGCCGACGATATGTGCCTCGTCTTGCAAAAGTTACGGGGGAAGGGAGCATAGAGCGTGATATTGTGTGACCCACTTCAAGTCAAACCTAGTCAAACATATCTCCCCGTCCCTGACCCGACCCGACCCACTCAACTCCACTATACATATAGAAAACTCATCGTTCCAAATACAATAATCCTTCCGCAGTGGCATTACTATTCCACTCGTTCCTTCGCTGTTATTACATATATCTACCTAAAATCAAAGTCCACATCCTCTAGTGCTCTGGGAAAAACCCCAACAATCCATCTTGGTCGTCCTCCTCCCCGCCCTCGAACTCTTGCTGCCAGGTCTGAAGGCGAATCTTCATCAGCTCGTCCCAGAACAATGTTGGTACTTGGTCTCCCTTTTTCAAGAACCCACGGATGTGTCTTAGCCACTGTTTGACAAGTCGGAATCTGACCTCGACCTTGAGGTTGTTCGGGGAGTCCTGCTCAAATGGAGGTAGGGCTTCTTGAAAGGCAAGAAGGGAAACCTGCCCAAGCCAGTAGAACGGAAGGGCTGGAAATGATAATAAAGGTCAGACGTCTTCGATTCATTAACAGACTACCAAGACTAACCGTTGTAGATAAATGGTGGCTCCTCGTTCACGTCGTTGACTTTCGGCAATTCTGGAGCATTCAACCAGCTCTGCAGCCAATTGTGCAGAGCGTACTGGAGCCTGTAGATCTCTTGATTGACGACGTCGTTTGTACTCACAGTTGCCGCGACGTCTCCCTTCGGCAGGCGGCCCTCAACGCACGTTACAAATAAGTGGCGCAGCATTGCGTGGATGAGGATGAAGTGGGAGAATGGGTTGATTGGGGTGTGAGCCTCCAAAAGACGCGTTTCTGACAGTGTCCCCAGCGTCTGGAGCATGCCGATGCCAGTCAGCCGAGACTTGGATGACCCATAAGGCGAAGGCTCTTGAAGAACCATATACCATTCAGCTGCAGTAGTGGCTCGCCACAGCGCATCTTCGCAAGGTAAGTTCAGCTCAATCTCGCTCGGATGATAGGATGACGGCAAAGCAAAGTAAATGCTATGGCAGCAGTCGTGCAAGTACGACCACCAGATTGCTCTGTCGTATAACAACTTCAGTTGTCGGAGCCGACAGGAGAAATATGCAGCATACCGCTTGGTCATTTCATTCGCTATCCAATCTTGCCATAAGACCTCGATAGAAGCACCCGAGAGGCTCCCAGGCTCCCATGAAGCATTCTTTGCGATCATACCAGTTCGACGAATCATCTGAAAGACTACTGAGAAACTGGGGATACTCCAATGCTCTTGAGACATACCATGACGAGCATTCCGTGGTATATACTTGATGACGCACGTTGATCTGGAAGCTGGTGGAACAGACCAATGGTCTGTAAGAGTACGACAGCCAGGATGAGATGGATTTGATCTGAAGAGTCTGTTGGATTTTTCGCCTAGAAAAGAGTCAAGGATGATCAAACATAGAAAAGTAAGCAACTCACAAATTCCTGGACTAGCGCCTCACGAGCTGATGCCAGCGTCTTGGTGATGAATAGAGAAGCCTTTCGCGTTTTCACAAAGAGTGCCCCGCATGCTTGCATTGCGCCCAATAAAACGGGTGGTTTGTGGTCGGATGTGAACGTGGTAGCATGGACAATGGGAATTTGAGAAAGGAAAGCGGAGAAAAACAGATATACTATACAATCACATTGACGTGAGTACGTTTTCAACCTATGATAAGAGGTCAACCTACGATAATGTTGTAACTCAGGCTCATGAGGATCCATGTCATTTGTGGGCGACTGTCGAAGATCACCAACCGCAAGCCTTGAAGTGGGGGTGACGTCAAACGTCGGCATCTCCTGCGTACCATCGAAGTCTTGACCAGTATCATAACCCTCGATTGCAGCTGTGCTCATCAAAGACGCGTGAGGGCCGAACGAGAAGACATCCGTGTGTGTCGCTAAGCCAGCCCAGCTAAAGTCTTCAGAGAGTGGCATGGAGGGGGCGGGGTTGAAAATACTGCTGAAGAACGGTTCAAACATGTCACTGGTGTAGACGGAGGACAAGTGGCTATTGACTGGGACAATATGGCCTTCGTTATTGTTAACCGCGGCTCCCTCTACAGTATTCAGTGGGAAAAGCTCTACGGCTGACGCGCTCGTAGGAAATTCATCGAGAGCAAAAGGTTCAGTCTTGGAGAAAGATGGTAGGGAGACACTGGAACTCAAAGGTTCGGAGTGGCCAAGTGGATTGAAGTGCGAGGGTGGTTCTTCAACCAGAATATCTGCATACTCGCTTGCCTCTTCGATTGAAAAGGTGCTCGTATTGTACGCTGATTTGGGCTCGGGAGTTACGAACATAGTGGAGGGCGAGGTGGATGATTCAGAGGATGAATCGGTGTACGTCGCTGCTGATATGGGTTTCTGCTGAACGACGGGTTGGCCTGCCAGAGAGGTACGGCGCCCAGAACTATTGAAAACGCATTCTTTTCCTCGAGCTGTACACTTAGAGCAAGGGTATTGTCGGTCACATTTGATCTTGGATTCCATACACGAAGCGCATGATTTTCGACGGGTTCGACTCGAACTTCAGTCGTACGGATTGCTTCCGTCAGTGATCGAACTTCAAGAACGGCCCTAGGGACTCACGGATCACTGCAACTCTTCTTGTGTCGAGTAAGAAGGTCACTGCGGGTAAATTGCGAGTCGCACGTCTGATAGGCATTGTTAATGCCAAGTCCGTACAAATTGTTTGCTGGACTTACGTCGCATCGATGTAACCTCTCGTTCGTGTCTGGGGCATCAATAAGCAGTTTGCTCTCAATAGTAAACATGACGCAACTCACGAGTACGAAGATGCCGGTTCAAATGCGTCGTGCGAGTAAACTTGGCTGGACAATGAGGACAGAGCTTCGTCTGAGGGAGAATCGGAATATTGCCCCTGTGATTGCGCATCTTGGACAAAGAACCATCCTTCTTCCTGAACTCGAGAGGCTGATCTTCCGTAGGCGGGATTGGGACTCTCTGCGGGGTCATCATGGTGGGTGCAGAGGTAGACGACTGGTTCGAGGGAAACAGAGTCACCTGGCGTGGCATCAGACTCGGAAAATAGGTGTCAGCCTCATCCATGGAGGCGTCAACGGACAGAGTTCAAATTGAGCACTCGTTCACAAATCCGCCACCCTCGGGGTCGTCGATGCGCCGTTTTTGGAATCACCTGTCAAGTTTCTAATGTTCCCTTGATCCTTTCCCAAGGACACATCAAAGTAAAGTAACCACCATCAACATTTCTAGGCTGGATTATACAAGGTGTGTATGACAGGAATAGCCCCACTCTAAACTCCTCTCGCTAATTCTCTATCTATAGCCCATTGCACCGCGGCTTCCACGTCTTTTACGATATGAGTCGGGGTGTGTGATGGCGGACCTTGCTGTGGATCGAAAACTCCGGTTTGGACAAGGATTGAGGACCAGCCAGCGGCGTTGGCTCCAGCAATGTCTGGAACGGATCTCGAAGTCAGGATAAACTGGTTATCTGAAAGTTGGTATTGTTTACCTGATTCCGGGTTGTCTTCGTATTCGAAGCACATTGAGTTCACGTTCAATCGCTCATAAGTTATCTTTGTCCTCACCTCCCACCATGTACCTTTATAAATTGTGTTAGTTGGCACGTCGAACAGTCTGGTTGAGGTACATACACATTAGGGAACGTAGTTGCACCCCCATACATCTCATCGAGCCGATCCGCCAAAACAGTTTCAGCAAATTTGTACGTAGCTCTGGTTGGTTTTCCATACTGAACATAGGGATAAGGTGCCCCAGTGATAGCCTAAAGGGTAAGGTTACACCATCAGTAATGTGGTAGATAGCATGAGGTGTAGGCCTACCTTGAACACAGCTTGGAAAGCCTCTTTAAATGCACCTTGACCCAAACGAGGCCGTTCAAAGTCTGATCGCCAGAGGAGGTCAGGATTACAAAAAAAAACCTCTACAGGCTCATGAATCTTTTCGTCTTGGGACGCATACGGCCCTCCAATAACACCATTTGACTGGATGACGTCGCAGAGTACTTGGACTACGACGAAACAAGGGTTCAGCGAGACTCGGCAGAGGCATCGTTAATCCAAGTACCGTCCAATGCCCAATCTCTTGGGTCGTGAAACACGAAAACCGCAGCAACCCGGGTTTGAGAAAAGTCCACGGTCTGTTATGAATCCTGGTTAGATCGCCTATTCTGCATCAATTGCCGAATTACAAACTTTGGCGGCGTCTAGTTCTGCTTGTGAGATATCATGGAAGGGCCACACACTATTGTGAATAGTTCAATTGTCAAAAGGTCCAAGCCGAGTGATTGACGCGTAGCCTTGCTTACGAGGGATTCCAAGCCAGAACGTCTGTGGTTGTGTAGGCTTTTTTATAACCATAACTGATCCAACATCAGCCGTTCGGACGCACAAATTAAGCTGATTAGCTTTACCTTTGGGCGACCTTCCGTACTGCATCTAGTTTGCCCCCGAGGACTAACACCGGTTTGTCAGAATATTTGTGAGATAATTGTTTCAAAATCGTGTGTGCTTGTATATATTGGGTATGATCAACCTGTAATAGATCAGCCATGGTTGTCGTGCAAGGTTGGCTTATACACACTGGAATTCCCAATTGCCGGGTAAGTCTTTTGCATCGGTCAATCTCACTAGTTCCACCGCCGTTCGTCAGCTGAAAGTGGTGTGTGTAGTCTTTCGTTCCTAACTTTGCATGTTAACTCACGAGAATATAAGGGATCTTGCTGAAAAATACGCTAGTTCAGCACACGAAAGATGTCGATGCCAAAAAATTGTGACCGACATTCCAAATGGGTTTTGCCCATCTAGGGTGTTGAGCGCACGCTTCGCTGCTGAAAGAACCTTTGGGCCCTGAAGTAGGACTCCGTCCTAATCAAGAGGTCCGCGTTTAACAAGGTACTGGGGCACAAGCTTTGCTTCCGCGGGACCCATGGATGGATGCTTACATACAATATCAAACACAAAAGCTAAAGGTGACGCTTGGCCACTTCGAGCTGAATGTATGGCTGAGAAAGCTCTGAGTTTTGTCATAATAACGCATCATATCAAATGCGCGATACTTACTGGTAGAAACTTGGAGTCGCCTAAACAAGGCCGGGTGAAGACGAAAAGAGCATCTCTGAAATTTGGAGGGAATATGAGAGAAAGCGCGTAGCATAACGATGGCCCTCACACCCAAACGCAAGGCAGGGTTTGAGGTAGAGCGAAATTTATGAATTTGGATTCCGAGGAGTCGGGAGTCGGGATTACATAACCTATTAACTGTGACCTGCACATGTCATTGTTACTCACTCAGAGAGACTCAGAGTGTCTCGCGACCGTCGTGACGGTCGTCTCTCCCTGATCTTTTCCAACATCCACTGCCAGGTTGTACACATTTTTCCTTTGTGTGGGTACATCCATCTTCGATGTGTTATACCATGCTCAAGTCACTAGGCTTTGTCTATGATACCATTCAGGTCTTCCGCAGTCTCCAATGCTGCCAATGCGTCTCCTTCAATAACAATGGAGAGAGGTGCTTACAGGATGAGAGCACCGTACTCTAAGTCGCGTGTGCGAAGCCTACAATTCTCAGCTCAGCTGGATAGACGCAATGAACGAGGGAACCATCGTAGTCCGTCCAATTTGGCCATGCTTGTCGCGTTTCTTACCTTCGCATCCATATCTTCATTTGCGATGGCATACTACCTTTTCTCTTCGAGGTGGGATGCTCGCCAACTCGCTCGACCTTCCTCAACTGATGAAACTCAAGGCGTACCAGTTGACCTTTCTCAGGACGACCCTCTCGACCCAGAAGAAAAATTTCTTGGCTACCTTCCCCACAGCGGGTTTCATAATCAACGCATTGCATTCGAAAATGCTCTTGTTCTTTCTCGCTTAACAAATCGAACTTTACTTGTTCCGCCCGTATACCTCGGAAAGAAACCTATTCACTATGTTCCATTCAACACCTTGTATCTCGAACTGGCGCAGGCAAATAAAGTCGGCCTGCAACATTGCTCTCGCGTTCGGTCCTATCCTTTACCTCTAGAGTGTACAGATTACTTCGACCAGACTCAGATACCTTGGGATTGGCTAGTGGATATAGGCCATGTCAAGCACAATCAACGACTACGCCAGCGTTGGAATTTCTCCGAATCCTGGGTATACGAACATTTGAACATCTCGAAACTAGATATTCTCTTCATCCGGGACAATATTCCATACCAATACCGCTTCCTGGATGCTCAAAGCAACATACCGCCAGCGCACCACAAATTTTCGGAAAACATTCACATTTCCGATCTTGTGATGTCGTCCAAACGTCTCATTCAGATAGGAACCCTCTTTGGTTCGTCGCGGTTACATCTTAGGGATTCTGACAACGTCGCTATTCGAGGTCACATACGGGAAACGATGAGTTTCACCCATCCCGCACTTCTCGATGCCGCCAGTTCAATTGCAAACTCCCTTGGTCCTTTCTACATCGGCGTGCATCTCCGACTGGGTGATGGAAGATTTAAAAACCATGGAAAGAGCCATACACGAAAAGCTTGGTGGCGAGTTGTGCACGGCATCCTGGCTTACACAGAAGAAGAAGCGTCAGCTTTAGAGCACGACTTTGTGGGGCGATTCCAGGAGGTGCCTCCCGACATTCAGGACTTCGGCGATGTACCGCACGATTTGCTCCACTGTCGAGGTCGCCTTCACTTCAAATCTCATCACCTCCAGCTCAACACCCCGATCTTCATATCAACGGATGTTGACAAGCGTGACCCGGCCTTCACCGGATTCTGGAAAACCTTCCCCTGTGTTTTCTTTCTGTCGGATTTTCCTGCTGGCACAGTTGCTCTGGATGACTTACGTAATCCACTTGATGGCGTCAGTCTGAAGCACATGTTTCTTCCGTTCCTCGATGCTCTGGTCGTCGGGCACGCGTGGAAAGTTGTTGGAACAGAAAACAGTACCTTCAGTACATTTGTCCAGGACGTATTATGGAGAAAGCATCATAACTTGCGTATCGTTCAACGAGGGTAAGTTACTGGGAGTGGCGGTGCCACGGCGTGGCGATCAGGCCGTCAGCGCTTCAGTCTCCAGGGATGATATGATTTTGGTAGCACTGCCGCGAAAACGTGCAGTGTTTGGATATCTTCAGAACTGTCGATGTAGTCGATGTGAGGAGTAATTTATATGTTCGCCCTCTGATTCTTAGTCGACTTGAGAAACTTGTTTGGTCCTCAACTTTTTCTCAAGGGACCAGGGTTAGACGGGATCAAATGTTTCGTATATGTCATCAAATAAGTGGAACCGGTCGTGATGATCTTGTTTCTGGCCGTCGCCAAGGCCCAATTTACACCTCTGATGGGATCTCATGGCTCAGGTATAATACACTGGGACAGCCCCTTTGATTCCTTTCCAACAACCCAAGATCACTCACGTATCTCAACCTTGAAGGTAGTGCGTTGAGTAACAGCTATGTCCACGTCCGTCGAAATTTCCAAGGCTGCGCCCACTTCGGCGGCGGAACTTGCTTCCGCGCCCCTTCCCAACGGTGGAGAGGGCGCTGCCTCCACTCTTCAAGGACTTGACTTGTGGCTTCAGAACTTCCGCAAGTATGAGGCCACTTTGGTAGGTTTCTCATTCCGTAGCCGGATACGCACCTGCTGACGACTGGTTTAGCAAGAGGTCACGAAAACTTCAGCTGAAACGAAGTTCAAGGCCGAACTCGGTACTATCGAGCAATGTGAGAATACCGCTTTTCGTATTTAAATGGTCCATACTTATGATCATCGCAGGGTTCAAAGTCTTGCCTGAAGCTGAGCGGACGGCTGCTGTGTACACTCTTATGCTGCATTCCAACCAAGATCAAATCCGGTTCTTTATTTCAGTCCTGCAACAGATGATACGGCCAGATGTTGTTAAACCTGATGGTATGAGTCTCATCAGTTTCTGCATGAGTACGAAAGCTGAAGATGAGTGTAGTTCCAGCTATTGACACCACTGTGAAGCCCAAGGATCGTCGTCCACCCAGTCTGAATATTCCTGAGCCTGGCTCTCCCACCACTCCCACTCCTGTCACCGCCAAGGAAACACCATTCACGGAAACTGACCTGGGGAAGCCGAGCATCCTCAAGCCCATCTCGGAAACCGACGGCAGCGAGCTCGAAAACACTACCGCCCAAGGACTTCCTGGAATGGGTGTATTGAATCCGTTCCATCTCAATATGCTCGCCAATGCCGGTCTTTCTTCTGAGGCACAGCTCCTCGCAGTCCAGTTGATCATGAGTGGGGTCGTTCAGCCCGTTGGTGCAGCTCCTACCCAGCGCCAGGCCGCTGCCAAGAAACCTGCTCATCTTGGAGATGCCAAGGCTTGGCGTACGCCTACCAGTGCCAAATATCCTAGGAGCGCTCTGCAGAGCAGCGGGTTGCGAGCCAGCACCCTGAAGAGTGCCAGCCTCAAGAGCGCGGGCCTTCCGAGCGCTAGCCTGCCCAGCGCTGGGCTCAAAAGCAGTGGTTTGGACAGCGCAGGTCTGGCAACCCCGCGCGAAGAAGATTTCGACCCCGAAATGTTGAACGATATTCCAGCTTGGCTGAGAAGCTTGAGGTTGCATAAATACACGTCGTCTTTCGATGGACTCACGTGGCAAGAGATGGTCGTCCTGGACGACGCCACTCTTGAAGCCAAGGGGGTCGCCGCGCTAGGGGCTAGGCGCCGTTTGTTGAGGACGTTTGAACATGCTAGAAAGAGAATGGGTATGGAGGATCCAGACAGCGCCACGCCCACCACAAGCACACTATTTTCTGACGCTACTCAATCCTCTGTATCGGCTGACCCAGCACTTCGTAGTGCTGCCCCTCTTTCGAAGCTATCCATCGCATCCCCCATTTTTGTGCCTTCCTCCGAGCGCGGTCCTCAGAGCGCGGCCCCTGCGGTCACAATTACAACCGCCTCCACGACATAAGGGGCCCGGGGGGTTGCGCGGGATGTTTTCAGTTGATAGTTGGATGGAGCAAGAGGCTGAATGATCGTTCACTAGTACTGTGTTGTCTGGCTCATGAAATAACCACAATAATTATATGCCGTCCATCCATCTTCTAGTAAATATATTCTATCCTATAAGTATGAATGTTAGCCTGGGCTTTCCGCGTACTCATCCTATTTTGCATGGCCGTCGGTTGAGGAAAATAGCCGAGCACAGTTAGGCTTTGTATCATCTAACATCATCTAACTTAACTTGGCTGAAGTTGAAATAGCTTTCATCTCTAAGCACGTTTCTTCGCGTATGCTTCTTCTTCTCTCTACTTCGACGCCCCGGTCATTTATACGTCGCTCTATCCAGTCATGAATGGCACAGCGATCGCTGCACCAGTTCCTTCTATCCAAATTCGGCCCGACACAGATTCGACCGACCACGTCGACAATCTCCCTACGAAGGCCTCAGCCAACCCACGCCCTCAGAAATCACCAACTCCAGGAGCGGCGCAAGATAACGATGATGCGGCATGGGGTTCCAATTTTTGGGTCACATTAGTAGACCCACAAGTATGTATTTACAAGTCATATACATTCTCTATTTGAGTATTCAATATTCTGCTGGTGTTTTCAGAGCCAAACGTCCTTTTTTGCTTGCCCGGCGACAGGTCAGGTCAGCTGGGATCCGCCTGTCGGCAGTTTTGTGTAAGTTAAAGTCGCAAGCTATGAAGTTGACCTTTGACGTGACAATATCAATCAGACTACCTCCAAGTGAGCAAGGAGAATGGTGGGAACTGTCAGATGACACTCGTGGTGGCATACCCTATTATTACCAGACAAAAACTGGGACAACAGTATGGGAGCGTCCCTCAGGATTTGTGATTCCACTAGGCATCATTCAAGCAAGTTCAGTCCGACTCGGTACTCAGCCTCTGCTCACGATTCCCATAGAATACAGCGCTTGGACGTCGCCTGTCACAAACGACGCGATTTTCAATATCTTTTGAGGCGAAGCCTGACGAAGATAAAACGATACCTCATAATCAACGATCACGGCAACATAGCAGCGAGCCAGATCCCATATCTAGCTCCCAATCACGCCAGCCAAACGCCAGCCGCTCAGTCTCCAATAACGTAAAGACGAATATCCAACGATCCTATTCGAGCGAAACACGCAATGTACACACCAGCACAAGTCGCCCAGCCCCCCAATTGACGCCTATTCCTGGTTCAGATGCGTCCGCCCCATCTTCTCCATTGCAACCATCCGCCCAGCTCGTCCTTCCTGTTGCCGTTGGAAATGCACAGCCCCTTGAAGAGCGAGGTAACAAGTTGCTGAGCAGCTCTGGGGCTCCTGACTCGATTTCACGGGCTCGGGCAAAATCTTCGTCTTATATTTCCCATCGACCTCAACAGCCACAGAGCCTTTCTGCTGCGCTCGAGAAAATATCTGCTTCCCGGTCCGATAGTGGGCACGGTGGGTCAAGCCCAAGGTCGCCGGTCAGTGTATCGAGTAGGATGACTGAGGGGAGTAGTCAATACGAGCGAGACGTGTCAGAGGCGGCCAGCCCAACCCAAAGAAAATCTACAACCCAGATCCCCCCGTCCCCTCGACGACCCGTTCCTGCTGCGCCAACCTACGGAGGGCGAAAAATATCAGGCCCTACGGTTGGTGGTAAGGGAATCAGTGGCCCAATCCCTAATCATGGTGAGACCTTACTTCATTGACTTTGACTCAGTCTTTAATCTCAAGCCCAGCCGCAACACTACAAATGAGCCCTGTAAAGAACCGCGCCAATGGGCAACCAATTCTGGTGCAACCACGCATGCCTCCTCTCTCGAAGCATCCAGCATCTCTTGAGTCTGAGTACGTTATTTCCCTTCCATTTCTCACTAGTTGATGTGATCTACAACTTTGCAGAAGTCATCCCGCCCTTCCTGCTGAGCTTGTTACGGATATTCAGCAATTCTCAGAATCCGAATTTGCTCGGCAGTACTTTTCAACGCATCGAACAGGTTTTATCTTTAGGCGGAAAGTGCCTGTCACTCAGATGATGGCATGGCAGAAGGTCAGTATTATCTAGCTCACTTATGTTGTGAATCCGTGACGAGCATCGCAGGTCTCTAGGCTCTGCTCAATTCCCCTCTGCTTTCTTTGAACCGTTCACTGGCCAGAAATGCAGTGAAGATGTTCAAAGTCATTCAACAGCTGATGGGAGATCGTGAACGCGACAAGGCGGCTACTCCTCGAATGCCACCAGACCAGAACTCGTCGCCTATGAACGCGGGGAATGTATCCAGTCTTTCTCTACCAGGAAATGCTGCTGGATTACTGGAAGACGAGCGCTGGTTATTGGGCGAAGGACTCGCACATGGGGAACTCAGAGACGAGATTTATTGTCAACTGATGAAACAATTGACAGGAAATCCTAGCACGTAAGGAATTTTCTTCGGCCTGCTCAACTTATGTTCACTCGATTGTCCAGCGAAAGCGTTTTCAAGGGATGGCAGCTTCTCTGTGTCGCTCTCATCACGTTTCCCCCCTCCAAAAACTTCGAGACCTATCTTTCTTCATTTTTACAGCAACATACTACGCAACACGAAGGCCGAGTCGATGTTATGGCGAAGTATTGTTTACGACGATTATCATACATTTCTAAAAAAGGTCCACGTGGAAAACCACCTACATTGGCCGAAATAGAGACAGCATCGGTGAGGTTTTTTCAATGTGTTTACAACTTTCTCTTATCTAAAATTAATCAGGATGCTGCGTTTAATCCTTCTACTTTTGGAGAAACTTTGGATGGAATCATTCGATTGCAGGAACGGAAATACCCTCAACAAAAAGTTCCCATTATTCTTCCCTTCCTTGCGGACGGTATCCTTGCATTGGGCGGCTTAAAGTCAGAGGGCATCTTCCGCGTTCCTGGGGACGCTGACTCCGTTTCTGAACTCAAATTGAGGATTGATCGTGGTTACTACACAACGGACGGCGTCAACGATCCCCACGTCCTTGCATCCTTGATGAAGTTGTGGCTCCGCGAACTCTGTGATCCCCTCGTGCCAGAGGAGATGTACAATGAGTGTATAACAAGCTCGAAGGACCCTAGCGCCTGTGTTCAGATTGTCGAGCGTCTTCCAACAATCAACCGCCGCGTGGTGTTGTTTGTGGTTAGCTTCCTTCAGCACTTCTTAGAAGAAAAGGTCCAGAGCCTGACGAAGATGACGCCTGCTAACCTGGCTCTTGTCATGGCACCGAATTTGCTACGATGCAATTCAGAGTTGATGTCTGTCGTGTTTACAAATGCTCAGTGAGTTGCCTACATCCATCCGTGACTGTTCTCTCACAGGTGTGTGCGCAGATACGAGCAAATCTTCGTTTACAATCTTTTGCTTCATCTCCAGTGTGGAGATGTGGATCCTGATTATATCCCTACGCACGGCCTTGCCGCAGCATCTACTGCGCGCCCTCGTTCGGCCAAATCTCGATACCGTCGTTCTTGATTGATACTGCAAATTCTGATAATGTCTGATTGAATCCTGGATACCTAATTTCTTCATTGATACCTTATGTTCTGGACTGGTTTTATGTATGTAGAGGAATTACGATTGTATCTTAACACATGTTTTGTGGAAATGGTCACGGATGTTGGCCTCGATAGCTTTTCTGCTCCATGACTTTGTCCACCTGGTCGAAGCCCCATTCATCCCCGTCCGAGTTCAAACCTGGGACTCCCGTAGGAGATTGTACGGCCTGGTACTTCCATTCTTCCCTAAGCCCAAACCTTCTTGAACTCCCTTTCCTTTGAACACGGCCTTTTCCTGGAGTGGTAGTGGGAGTCCTGCTTCCAATACCCATTCTCGCCCCGAAGAGCTCCCTTTCTTCAAGAGTCCCATTCGTTCTAGCAGAATCCACAGTGGCAACAGGCTCCTCTTCCCCCAAGAGCATGCTATCCTCAACAAACGCCCTCTCTCTCGCAAACTTTCTCCCTCCTGCATGTCCTCTCTCCTCGGCATACCCCCGCCTAGGCGGGGAGTCCCATTGATCGAAACCCCAGTCGTCTTGCCCCTTGCCCCTGGAGTCAACCGCTTTCCAATCGTCCCATTTTACGTCTCCGGAGAATCCACTCATTACGCTGGCGTCCAAAGGAGCCGTTCCCCGTTCACGCCCAAGCGTGATCTTTTCGATCTGCGCTAAAATGTTCCAGACCTCGTCGCTACCAATTTCAGATTCTTCAGCCCATAGATGACGATCGCCTATTTCTCTCCGAAGCTTCTCCACAAGCCGTCGAGTTGGCCCTGACACTTTGACGCCGTTCACCTGCATCTCTTTAAGAGCATCGTGGACGCCTTTCAGGTCCTGGAAACATCTCCACCGAGTCACAATAAGTTCGTGATAGGCTTGGGAAGAACATCCAAAGACGTATGAGGCAGTGGAGAGGTTGCGAGCGTGGTTGAATATTGAAAGCGCCAAGTGAGGGTCGTTGAATTTTTCGCGGAACGCTTGCATGATCAAGGCCACCAGGTGAGGATACGTAGGCGGTTGGAGCATAGGAAGCTCTCCCCTTGTCCCTGATGCGGCAGCTTCTGATATGGCTTTCCGGGCTGCTGCCTCGTATTTCTCGGATTCACCAAAGACGGCATCGGTTGCCCATTCCAGCAGCTCTTGGTCGCTTGTAAACAGGTTTATTACTTCTTTTTGTCGATCCAAAACATCGTCCATTTCTGTTGACCATTTGAGCCGCTTTGGGTATTTGCGTAGCTTGCCGATGAGGTCGTCGATTCCGTCTTTCCCAGCTCCGACGACGGAGTCATGAGTCAAAGTATTGTTCTCCTGTGTTGCAGCAGCATCGAAAATCATAGAAAACATGTCATTGAACGCGTCGGATTCCCGAGCTGTCATGGCCTGCCGAGGTCGGTGATGTGTTCGGTGAGAGGCATCATTTTCGAATGAGTCGGGCTTGGAGAGTATTGAATCTGGTCGAAGGCTGGTGGTGGATAGATGAGTGATGATGTGATGAGTCGCAAAGTGCAACAGACCAACCCAAACTCCCGAGAACGTAGCAAGGCTTGGTTGGAGTGAAAAGCTCGAGACAAATGAGCATTGACTTGGGGAGAGCCGTTATCGAATAGAAAGGATTGAATAAAAAACGAACAAACTAGTTCTCGGGGAGGCCGCGAAGTAATGGGCCAGTGTGCATCGACTTAACATGACGCGACAGAACAAATTTCGAAATCACGATGCCGAATTCAAACAAAGCATATAATAATATTTAAGACTTCCTTCCCACGCAATTCTCAGCTCTGAACCAGCTTCACCTTCAGCGGTAGATTCTCCCCTTTCGCCTGCTCTCCCTCTAGCGTAGGAAGCATGACCAGGCAAGCTTCTCTGCGCAGGCGTTCAAGTCCTTCCGTCGGTTGCAGCTCAAAGTTGTTGATGATCTCAACAGTGAGCGATTGCACCTCATACAGGGCAAACCGCCACCCTATACAGGTTCTGACACCGCCGGCGAAGGTTAGCCTGGAAAGATATATCAGATACCTCTCTGGAAAAGGGGCATCAGGGTGAATACAGATTGCCATAAACGCCGAGTGTGGGCCCCTTCTTGTCAGTCTTTCTGAGCCATCTCTCTGGATTGAAAGTGTCCGCATCCTCGCCGAAAATATCCTTGTTCCTACGTTGCATGTTTTCGTCAACGAGGCTCAGAATTTATATGGTAGGAAGCTGACCTGTGGTATGCGGCGATCGAGAGTATGACTTTCATCCCCTTCGGTATGGGTAAAGTGTCGATGTACTCGCCCGAAGTTGTCCTGATGGGTGAGGAGAGGGGTAGTACATCATCCTTAGCAGCTTGCCGGTAATTCTGATACAGAGCTGGGTGGAACCGCATGGATTCCTGTCAAGAATATCAGCCAGATTTCCTTTCTCCAGACCCAAAGCAGAGAGGGCTACTTTGAGAACGGCGGCCAGATACTGCATGCCGTCCAGATCGCTTGCAGTGAAAGAAGAATACCTGCGACCAGTCGCTATTTCAGTAGCACGGATCTCAGCTCGCAGACGCTGTTGGAATTCAGGATTACGAGCAAGTTCGAGTAACACCCAGCACAGAGATGTTGCGCTCGTCTCATGTCCAGCTAACAGAATTGTTCTGTAGGGAGTAAGCATTAGGATAATACAAGAGGTTGGGCCTCAAACCGCATTTGAGCGAGCATCTCTTCTTCCGTGAGTTGAGTGGCCTTGTTCTCCGATGCATTGGCCTTGACTACGTTAGCTGTTAGAACAGTATCTGGATGCCTAAATGTTCTAGACTGACCAAGCAAGCTCAAAATGTCTTTGTTGTTTTTCCCCTGTAAAAGAGCGCCAGCTTTAGACTGGACAAGAGCTCTGGTGACCTCATTAGCCAGTACTGCTGTGTGGCGCGCGTGGACGAGGCTCCTTCTCCTGGAATACTTGGACATAAGGCCAAGGGCCCAAACAGGAAGTACTGTCTGCATGAATATTGAGGATTTAGGTGGGGAGCCAAGGGTGTCCGACCTAGGGGTGCATTGAAGGTTTCGGCGGAATTTCAGAAATACACTCTCTACGCACATGAGCCCAAAGTAGGCTTTCATAAACTCGTTATCGGCTTGAGCGAGCGCGCCAAAATGGTAATCAAAAGCGGCTATATACCGATTCTCTCAGATCCAATATCAATTTCGAAAAGGCGCAGCAGTGGTACCTTCTCCGATGGAGTCCATCGTGGCTCGCGACAACCACGTTGCGACATTGAATTCGGCCGTTTGATCAACAGAACTAGCCAAAATATCCGTCCACTGCGCCGTCAGCTGTGTGATTAGTTAGTACTTGAATGTTACGACAGTGACTGGTGTAGTTACCTCCCCTCCTACTTTCTGAAATATGGGGATGAAGGCTTTTGATTCGGGCGCTGTAGGTCGACGGGTTAATAAGGAGATTTAGGCTAAAGGTCAAACGAAGAATACCTCCAAATCCTGGAAGCATGACCTTCCTCTGCCGTTTGTGTGTATCCCCTGATGTGTGCAGATCAGAAGGTCGAAGATTTCCAGCGACTAGTCAGGACGTCTCACCATCTGCCCACAAAAGTCCACGCCCCATTAAGACGCGGGATATCTCAGTCCGTTCTGGCCACTTTAAGAATCCGTACCCTGTTTCAACATATCTGAGTCGTCAGTTGGCGCCAGCGACAAAACAAAACGAGAGCTTGCCTGAGGTATGGAAGATATATTGCAGAGCCTTGGGGTCGGAAATTAGAAGACGATCCTCCTGTAATGAACAGTTGTTTTGGAACTTGAATTCGAGTGATATTGATGGGAAATTCATACCCCAAAAGGCCCTTTCACGCGGACCACATCGCCAAATTCACGTTGGTATTTGAAGTCTGGTACACCAGCTTGGCTTTGAAATATCTCTGGCAGATTCCCTGTAGGTTACCAGAAGTTAAGATAACCACAAATACAACGAAGACGAGTCGCATTATACCGAGGATGAAGGATTCTGGTTCTGGCCCGGGGACATGTGCGACAGAAATTCGAGTATATCGCCGGTAGCAGGCGTAAACGAATGTCACACCAAGTGTTCCTGCAAGCAACAGTTCGGCCTGAAAACTGTAGCTGAGTGGCGTGCAGTTTCAGATAATCATGACAGAAACCTTGGGTTGGTGAGAGAATGGGACATCGATCATGTTAGCAATCGCGGGAGGGTTGAGGGGTCAGAGGAGTGCACTTTAATCGTGTGTGGGCTCGCATATCATCGTATAAATATCAAGTTATATAATCCCCCTGAGGATATGGTCTCGCGGCCGGTGTCCGCATTGGGTGTCCGCATTGAGCGTATAAACAGATTACCAGTATGACATGTGACGTGAGCCATGGGATGCGGGGAACGGATGAGGAGAAAACGAGGAGCGGGTGGTGAGAAATTGGAATGCAGGAGCCCGTGACGATGATCATTATGATGATTGACCCCATGCTGTGACCATATAAAACGTTTTCCCGAAAGTAACACGAGAACAAAAGGACAGATACATGCAGAGGAATTCCAGACCCCAACTCAATCTCGATAACGTTCATCTACAACACGCTGAGCCTCCACAACTGTCTCCCATCTCCCAAGATCAAAATAGCCAGGCAGCCTTTCCCAGATTGCTGCAACCCCATCCTCTAAAGACTGCTTTAGGTCGTCAGCGCAATTCAGGCAGAGGTGGCTACTGATTTTGCGACTGGCTCGAGTCATAAGATCCAAGACATCCGTCCTTGAATCCATGAACCCATCTCGATTGAACTCTTGCTGAGTCCTAGCAAGATAGTTGGTGCAAAGGTCCCATTGGTTGTTCCGGCCTCGACATTTGTCACTCCAATCATCCACTTCGAATTCATTGAAGTAGCGGAGCCGAACGTTGCGATTCGCCAACTTCAGTCGGTCTCTTCCAACGAGGATAGTAATTATGTCATCCATAGGAAGGCACGCAATCGTGCCATTGGAGGGAACACCAACAAGGAGGTCGGCAATGGGTAGCTGAGCAGCATGATAAAACGCCATGGGCAGAAGTGCAGAGAGTTCATATCGACGACAGAGATTGATCGCCTCGAAGGGTAAGACACGCATGAGTAGAGTTTGTTCGCTTTTGGGTATTCCTGTGATAACCGAAGATGCGGGAGTGTACGTTGGCCCACAGGGAAGCAGAAACTTAAGAGTCTCAATGACTTCGTGCCGTAACGAAACAAAGTCGTACTTGTCACTGAGCTTGAGAAGTGCTTTTGTGGCGTTCCATGGAACTTTGCCACAGAGTTTATCATCGGTCATCTGTCTCAGAAGGCTGGCGCGGTTATGAGCGAAATTGAAGCAGCAGAAAGTCTAGCTTCACTCACACATCACCATACACATACGCCATCAGGTAGCGAACATCACTTGAATCCGTATCAGGTAGAGGAAGCTGTGGCACTTCCCCAGCATCTGTGGGGGGCCTCGGCATATCGAAAATTGTAGAGAAGATGCCCCCTAGGGTCTTCAATTTGTTGATGTGGACGCGGAACAAGACTGTCCCTGCGAGGACATCGATGTCACCGTCATCAAAATAGTATTTGAGATCATGCACAAGATCATTTGTTGAAGGTGTCGAGGGGGAGGGATCTTTAGCTGAGGCTGTTTTTCGGCGTTTGGAGGGCGAGGGTGAAGACTCCTTCGATAGCAATGCATCGTGTCTGCGTTTCGAAGACTTTGAAGTGGGTTTTGTCATGACTGAAGTTGATAAAGGAGTATTGGCAGTGTGTAGTCCAAGCAGGGAGTAGGATAGATGGCAGTGTATTTGAGCTTAGTGTGATATACTCTGCCAGAATTGGATGCACTGGCCACCGCGTATGTCAGGGCAACCATTGTCTTCAAAAGTTGGTCGTAAGTCAGATCAGAGCTTGTATTGTGCTCCCAATTGGGAAGGAGTAACTTTACAGTGAGTTCTCCGGCTTCGGTCCGGAACCACGTGTTTTTCAAAGTTTCACCTCACCTCACCCAGTTTTCAAAGCTTCACTGGCTTCAAGTTGCTGGCTTCACTAAATCGTCCTCCTTTGTTATTGATATGACAGACACCGAAAAGTCTCCTGTTACCGTTCCGCCGCCCTACCAAGATTGTCTTTCTTGTCGCATTGTTGGCACAGGAACTCTCGCTGGCGTCGGTTCGTACGCTCTATGGGCATCTCGTCAAGCAACTCCTCCAGGTGCAGTCAGGTCAGGTAACCTATTGCACAAGCGCATGTTGACGGGCATAGGGACAGGTATGTTTTCCTCTCTCTCTCTCAGTCTGCGAACCTCCTCATATGCGTCTCACCAGCCTTTCTTGTTGGGAGCGTCATAAGGTGGTTTCAATGATATCCTCTCTGACGTGAGCCTCTATTCTCGAACACAAGCGATGTCATATTGATATGTTTTACAAGTGAGGTGGATATTTCTTGCTACTATGGAATGTTTCAATTCGAGATCTACTCGTTTGTGAACTGTGGCGTCCTCTTTTGAGCGAACGCGCCCATACCTGCGTAGGGACAATTGAATTATACGATATGCGGTTTTGTAATTGAACATACCCTCTTTCTGATCTTTTGTCGCAAACAAGCCATGGAAGATGCGCCTCTCGAATCTCAGGCCCTCCGCAAGTGTTAGCTCGTACGCTGGAACAGTAGCCACGGGATCAGGTTATGAATTTTTGCGAGTCAAATGCGACGTACCAGCGTTGCAGACTTCTTTCGCCGCCTGGATAGAAATCTGGCTTTTGCTCGCAATCACCTTCCCTACAGCAATGGCCTCCTTCACAACTTCACCTTCACCTTCAGCTACCACCCGACTGACGATACCCCATTCCGATGCTTCCTGCGCCGAGATCATGCGTCCAGTCAAAACCATTTCCATTGTCCTAGACTTTCCGACAATGCGGGCAAGTCGTTGAGAGCCTCCACCGCCTGGGATGGTCCCAAGGTTGATTTCTGGCTGTCCGAATTTGGCGGTGGGAGACGCGAGGATGATGTCACACATTAAAGCCAATTCACATCCACCGCCGAGCTGTAACAGTATTACGTTAATAAGCAAGATGACAGTATGCGGTGAGGGGACATGCCGCGTAGCCAGAGACTGCAGCAATGATGGGTTTGCGTATGCGCGTCATTTCTGCCCAGTCCTCCAAGAACCGATTCTTGTACGCGTCGGCGACTAGTTTGAGGGCCATTGAGCACAGTGAAGCATGACGTATGAACTATGTGCACTCACATTGAATATCCTTCATCTCTTTGATATCAGCGCCAGCTGCAGGGGTGATCAGGCAAGTCCTGAGATTGGGGGATAGTTGTCCTACGAACCGGCGAAGGCCCTTTCTGATCCCGTCAATACGATCGCGCTCACTGAGGGGTCGGCGTCGGCGTCGCGGAGAGCCTGGTTGAGCTCAGCAAACAATGGTGACGATAAGGCATTGAGGGCTTTGGGGCGGTTCAATGTGATGAGAGTAATGGCCGGCTCTGGGCGAGTCGTAAGGATATAGTTGTACTGCGTTTCAGTCGACATCAGACGAATGTTTCTGGGAGAGAGCTTGACGAATTGTGAACGTGCAGCGCAGGACGACGTTCTTAACGGGTTATAAAGGATGCGGCAGATAGTGTGGGACATGGTGTTTATCCACTTGGTTCTTCGGACTATACAAGCTTGCGGATTCGGACCTTACATGTGTCACCGGCTACAACCGGCTCTTCGACATGTATGCATGCACAGAGTAAAGTATTATCCTCATTCCTACTCCATCTTCTCTCACTACTACTCCAACTCCGATCAGTTATGGAAATGGCGTAGCGGGAATAAACGGTAAGATGGTAATCCTCTCGGCGTCCCACTATGACACCATGTAAACAGGTGAACAAAGTGCCTGAAGATGCACTCACCACCCCCGATGTATAATACACATCTCCCTCAACTAGAGCTCTGGCTTGGTCGATTGTTTCCGCCTTGATAATCAATAGAGAGCCCTCTGCTTGCTTTTGACCCTTTGCAGCCTCTGTTTGGTCGGAGGACACTACTAGACCGCCAACCTCTGAACAAATTCATGATCGATTAGGATGGAGGTGGTGAATATCATCGCATGGCTTACGGACAACGCCACTGTCGATACGAGGCTGAATCTCCGTCAGGTGTTGTGGCCGTACTGCATATCGTTTGGCGTGCGTGCCAACTTCCTTCTTGTCCGGGGCGTACACGAAGAACCTGTTGATCGTCGCAGAGCTCTGTGACATAGCTCGATTGAAGATAGAGAAGCGGCGTGGTGAGCGAGGTAGAAATGCCCTCACGAACAACATGCCTGTTGTATTTCAGAAGGGGAAAAGGAAGTTTATTCGAACATATGATCAACATTTCAGATTCTTTCCCATGGGTTAATTACTATTAGTATAGGCAAAATACCATTAGTATCATACAGTCCAATGCACTTCAACTTGGAGGGTTTCACGTACTAGTACAATTCCATCCAGAAAAATCAAGGTAAAGGCGTGGCCACCAGGATAGGTAAGATCACAATCTTCTCCGCATCCCACTATAGCATGATTTCATAGGTTAGATGGGAGAGGATGAGGAATTACTCAGGCACTTACCACACCGGACGTATAGTAAATATCGGATTCAATAACTTTCTTGACCCTTCAAAATAATTGAGGATGCGATCTATGTGCAGCAAAACGAACTCACTCCTCGATGGTCTCCGCTTGACAGATAAACATCGAGCCCACCATCTTCTTGTTAGAAGCCTCGGTAGTGATCGATTCAGGCGTTAAAAGGACGCCACCAATGCCTATAACCGCCAGTGAGTTGTGATCGAGGCGCATGCTTATGTCGAGTACGCACGGGAGAACCCTGACGCTATGTTGGCCTTGAATGCCTCCAGATGAGCTGTTCTCACTGATAAACGTTTCTCGAATGTACCCTCTGCTGTGTTGTCCGGGGCGTACACCATAAAATTATGAAGAGTCGACATAGGAGACGTGGATGGGTACTGGTTGCAAACTATTGGACCTTGGGGTGTGATGATCATCTCAAAAGTGATCTTATCTTTTCCAGCCGGTTCGTCTCGGTCCGATCGTTGATTTGCCGGATAAAAGGCTCCGCGCAGGCGTCAAGAGAAAGAATGAAGCAATGGTGTGGCACAGTGGCACATCACATACTTAAACTCGCCTGAACGTGTGGCATGATGGAGCCTTTCTTTCGTACATTACAATAATATATCGTTTCTCAACCCTGTGCTTAGACCTAGCGGCTCACTGATATGATCACCGGCACTCACCTGGGCTTTCAGAATGCCTTGGTCACAGGCGCCTTTGTTATCGTCCCAGATGCTTAAAATGAACGAACCAAGAGCATGTATCCCCCCCATTTGAGCCCTTCGTTTCCCGTCCTGTCGGCCCAGCGCCGCCTTTTCAGATCTTCCGACTACACTGGAAGGCTGAGGGCATCGAATTCAATCACGACCACTCGCTCACGTTCACGTTCACGTCACGATGCTTCCCATTACTTTTGTCTTCGTTGTTTTTACGTGCTGGTCATACGGTCCGTTGCTTCTGAGGCTGGTCGACCCGACACTGACCTTCATTTCCAGTTGGCGTTGTCTTGTCAGCACCTATTCCTAGCGTACTAGGTGTCGCTGATGTTCGGACGCATGTCGGTGTAAGATCCTCTGTTGCTGTGGCGTTGTCGTTCTTTTTTTGATGATTATTTCGCCAGGATCCTGATGCGCTTGCTCTCGTGAATCGCGAACCAGCACCTGAACCAATTTGCCGCAGAAATTGCCTCTAATGTGAGTTGCGGAACTCTCCTGTGGGTTTGGAGCTGATCGAACTAAAGGACTTCATGTTGCGATGATTCCGTTAATGTCTGATCTTGCCCCACAACGTCTACTAGACAGCTTACACGCCTTTAATCCGTTGAACGGATGTAACTACCTTTCGATTTCAATCACTCTCTTTCGTATGTAATACAGTACAATGGTTACACATCGCGTCGCGTCGAATACAATAAATCATGTGACGCTCCATTCTTGTCACGCGATTTGAAGTTAGGGGTTGGAAGTTGGAACAATATCATTTGCCTGAACAACTGGACCAAGTCTGAGCAACGCCTTGTTCATCTTCTGCTACTTCATGCCAACAATACGGAACACTAGCCGCCAGCAGGTCCGCGGGAGCTCTGCCGCCGCCACTCTCGCCCCAGCAACGCGCCTACCGTTTATCAAGGGGAAGAGAGACAATGCCCCGAAACCCAAGCCTGTCATTCTTGGGGAGGTCATCGAAATCTCGTCCGATGAAGACGAGCCTCCTCCACAAGTCAACTCCGCAGTTGTAGATCTACGACGTCAGATCAACAAGTTGAAGGAGGTGTGTTGTCTGTGTCCTTTCACAGGCAACAATCTTGTTGATAGCCTGTGAACAAAGCAAATTTCTCAGTCCAAGGCTGAGCTTGTAGCGTCTAACAATGAACTCTTGGGGGCGAAGGAGGAGATTTCAGAGCTCAGAGCGACCTCCGGTTCGGGAAAGGGAAAACTGGTGCTGGTGCGCCCCACCATTTTCCGATGCGCTACTCATCCACTGACAACACCATCTAGAACATAACTCAGATCGAAGACAACATAAACTGTGAGATATGTACGTCACGAATGTGGGCCCCTTTCATGTGAGTGAACAACCATCACCTCGATAGGGTCACACTCACAATCGGATATGGTACAGCTTACCAGAATGCGGACACACTTTCTGTCAGTCCTGCCTGCAGGACTGGTTCAGTACCACTCTCGCCCAGTTTATGGCTACTTGCCCCAATTATCAAGATATTCCAGACCACAATCGTCGCCTATGGGATGCCATGATGCAGAACCCATTGATTTTACGGAATCCTCAAGCTGCTACGTACTACGCACAAATACAACAACAGTTCCCTCGACCACAGTACACATGCCCTACATGTAGGGAGCGGGTGAAAAATAGGCCAGTGGAAGACTTTGCCTTGAAGGGGATGATCCGGACGATCGCCGCTGCTGCAGGGGAAGGAAGCCCGAGGAAAGTAGAAATACCGGGCAGAGGGAAGGCAACAACTTCAAGTGTAGGTCCGTGGGATGGATTCTTTTCAAGAGCGACTTGAGGCCTGTTATGTACATTGTGTGTGCGACACTATTCTTACAGCCGGACTGATGTTTTTCAGTCATACACCTCCAATTGTCTGCATTTAGCATCTACTGGTATTTAATACTGAGTATTTGAATCCTGATAATCACAGGTTATACAACACTTCTGCTAATAGTTACATACTTCTAGCCCACTTGTACACCAAATGACTATTACATTACAAGCGAATGACGCCTATTTCTTCTTTGGTTTTCCTTTCGCTGGAGGCTTGATTTTGGGTTTTTTGCTCGTCCGGGTAGGCACTGGGCCTTCAATGATCTCAATCTCGTCGTCACTGGCCACAGTAGCCGTAGATGCTTTCCGCTTGCTTGTGGATGGCCGTTTAGAGGTCACTGTTAGGGCGTTGTCCACGTCAATGACGTCACTGATGGTGGAGTTGGAGTTTCGATTGAGAGATCCCTGGGGGCTTTGTCGCACTGAACCGACAGACGCACGAGCAGAAGAGCGAGAGACGGTAGAAGGAGCTGGCGAGCCTCGTGGTGTTGTACGCTTCTCCGATTTTGGTTGAGCAGAATGAGATCCGCCCACCTCCTGATCCGTGTCATTCCGCGGGCGTCCGACAGTAACTGTCATGTCGGTCTCCAGCTCTACTCTTGTTTCCCTCCAGTCTCTCTTGAATAGATTCTCCGCTGATAGCCCATCCTCAAAGCTCCAGAGCTTTCCTTGTCGCTTATGATCAATATCCTCAGTAGAGGATCGCAAGACTCCATCGCCTGTTAAGCGGGCACTAAAAACTTCGAGCGAAAGGGAGCCTGAATTCTTGACGGTGTGTTTGCTCTCCAGCCGTTCTTTCTCCTCTCGTTCCCTGTCTTCCTCTTTAGCATCGGGGAGTGTCGGTTCTCCCAAATTCTCGATCCATTCCCAAGCACGATTCACGACTGGGGTTCCAAACACTATGTTCCCCTCCGCATCCTTATGCGAATTGACCATTTGGGAGACGCAAGAAGGCTGAGGTAGAAGGGCAAGCAGTGAAGTAATTTGTTTCCGGTGCTCCCTGGGTAGCCCAGAGGGTAGGTCAGAGGGTAGCATCTCTGGGTAGTTGCGGAACGGGTCGTAAGGGGCTGCCTTGACGTCAGTTGGTGCCTCTGAATTGGAGCGTAAGTCGACGAAAATGACATTTCAAGTCTGACTTACCATCGTAGATGTAATAGAGGGTGTCAAGTATCAGGGGGTATAGGATTGAAGTTGGATTGAAAGTGGTGAGATGAACCTGGATACTAATATGTCAGAAAACGAGGTCGAGGTTTTGATAGTTCTACAACCGCGTACCGTGATCCTGAACAGGCACGAAACAACCCTGTCAGTGGCATCCTTCATCCTTGATGTCCATGTTCCCCTGAAGCCCATTTCAAACTGTAGAAGCCTTAGAAACAAGACGATATCTTGGGTGAGGTCGCTGTCGTCTGTGTCTGAATTGGTAGTGGAAATGACGAGTGATTCGAACAGAACAAGTTTCGACAACAGTGCCTCGATGAACTGGTCTTGTACGGAAATTTCAAGCGACAAGAGGGGTGTCATGTTCTCGCGCAAGGGTTCTGACACGTATATCAACACCCGTAACAGCTCGCCAGCTCGCTGAAAGGTATGGGACTGGTTCTGCTCTGTTGGTGAAATTGACTCCATCACTCTTTCCGTGATGCACCGCAGTCCGTTGTTGACAAACTAAAGAAAGTCAGTATGTTGCTTGACATAACGTTTATATGACCAATACCTTCCCGGCAACTATACTATCAACTCCCTTAGCCATTTCTCCAACATAAAAGGCTTCCTCGGACGTCATTGAATGGTTGAACAACATGAGTATCAGTCGATCAAGATTGGCATGCGCAGACGAGTTCGTTGGATCACGTAGTAGCTCTTGGCCCATTTCCTTCAAAATAAGTTGCATTTGAACCATCGTGGCAGCGATTTTCCATGGGCTCAAAAGAGATGTCACAGTTGGCCATTCTGATAGATCTATGTCTATGCTCCGATAAATAGATCGTCAACACACCAATGAGAGAAACCTTACCGTCACTAACATCTATATCATACAAGAGCATCCTAAGCCCCGCGACAATGTGTTTGTGGAGTGTTCCAGTAGAGGCGTCCATATGATGAAGCGAAAGCTCAAATGCCTCTCTTATTGCATCAAGATTTCGGTAGGCACCTTGACGGAAGCCTTCATTTTGAGACAACAAGTGGCGAAGAGATGTCGAGTCCCCTCGCAACTCTTCAGAGATGAGCTTGTTGTTTTCCAAGCATATGAGGACGGGAATGCTTGACGCAAGTAGAGGGAAGTGAGTCCCGCAATATACCTCCTGTCGTCGGGTTCGAATGCATTGGAGTTCGAACAGGTTGCCGGGAGGAAGATCCTCATTCATATTATCTGAGACTAGGAGCCTTCGACAAACATCGTTGGCGAAGCGAAGGAACGTTTCGGTCGTTGGGGATGGATTTTCAGCAGTAGTGTTCGCCGCCTGCTGCCAGGCTGGATAAACCAATCCTTGGAGGATCGTAGTGGTCTTGAGAGCACCCTGCACCGACAGATACAAAAGCACGACGACCAGCACACCCCACGCTTCCGAATTTAGTGCCGCAACCTCATTTCGTCCGGGACCAAGGAACCATCGGAGAACTTCATTATCCAAACCCATAGCTAGATGCTGATCCACATGCCACAAAAAAACTCCGTATCGCAAGGCACAATCTCGGCGGCCTGCTTCATCGGAAGTCATGACAGGGACTTGTCGAAGGCTGGCAACTGTGTTATCCCAAACTTTCCAAGCCCAGTCACCAGACCTCCGGTACTTGATCCAGAGGCTGTTCGCAAGTAAAGACGGTGCATTGTGAGTTAAATCTCCCGCAAGAAGTAGGATTTCAGGCAAGACGTCGGGTACTATATCTGGATGTTCTGTTGCAGGTTGGAGTGCCTATGGAAACGATAGTGAATGGACGCTAAACGGGAAATACATGCAAACTCACAGAGGTGAATGTTGTGATGTCCGCTGTGATTCGATCCCGAGAAACATCACTGAGATACTTTCCAGCGTCGAATTCCAATAACAGGGACAGCAATGGACGGGATTGGATTCCGCGGCTTTTCCAAGCCTGATGAGCCTTATCCAGCGCTACAACGATGGCTTGGATGCCGCCCATGCAAGCCCAAATGGTCGAAAAACGGTGAAGTGTGTCAATAACTGGGACAAGAAGGTCTGCAGTGATAGCGTGTTCCAGGAGACAGAGTGTCACCTGCATGTAGACCAGGTTGAATAATAGGAAGCCAATCTGGGATGAGACTCACGTCAAGAAGACAGTGATAGCATTTCGCTTGATTCATCAATTCTACCGACGTGCTGTACGTTATCAATAGCGTTGGGCTAATTCCACCTGTGCTGTTGTCTCGTTAAAGGGAGGAAATAAGACAGGGACCAGCGGTTGATCTTACCTGGCAATGTGTTTTTCCAATATAGGCAGGAGCCAGTGGCGTAGTGTTCGTACTTGTTCAAATCGTGTAGAGGTCAACAAAAGTTTACAGCTGTTCGACAATGTCGATGAAGTCACAGGACGAGGTTCGCCTGTCAGTCAATCATTAGATAACTTGTTCGTGTAGGTGCTGAACATACAAACCTCCAAAAACGTCAAACAAGACAGCCCGTATCTCGCGTCGTATCTCGCGTTCATTGGCATCTTCTGGCATCTCCCTTGCCCTTGCTCCATAAAGCGTCACTCGCCGTTGGCTGATCAACGATGAAGTCGATTTGGAAAGTGGGATCCATCGGAGGAACTTGCGGTGTCGTGATTCGCTTTCCTTCAAAGACACGCGTCAGCCAATTCCAGCTCATTGCTGCCAGATTTTCAGCTTGACGGACCTCTGTGATCGATAGACCTTCCTCCCCACGAGCAATGAGACGCTGTATGTAGCTCGTGTAGGAAAATAGCTCATATTTCACAAGTTTCCCGAATAAAAGAGACACAGAACGGATATTGTCCGGACTGCTTGCAAATTCGGATGTGTCCAACCAGTCGAAAAGTCGATCCTGTAGGAACTCGTCGGGCGGACAAAAATGCCTACGAGTGGCACGATCTGCTGTTTCTGTACGCCAAGCGCGGATTATAGTGACAGCAGCGAACGGTCGATGATCGCCGAATTGAAGTGGTGTAACGCTCCACGTAAGGAGCATATCCAACTTTTCCGTGAATCCTGCTTCGTCGTCAGCTGAACGCGAGAAAAACTGGAGAGATTCCATGTCCGTCACGCTGGAGATAGAGTTCAACAGCTTTGTGAATAAATATTGAATGAGAACACGCTCACAGCCTATACAAATTGAAAATACCTTTATGTCAGAGACAGCAGAGCCCAGGCGTGCAGACACATGAATAGGCAAACTCCGGAAGAGCATGGCTTCGTTCCTCCTTCTTATATCGGCAAGGTTATCTTGAAGAATCCGACACACATCGCGCGAGTTCCGCTCGACGTGTCCGTTCCCAGGCTGCTCAACGATATTTGCACTGAGTATACCTGTAATCAGAAGCGTGTAGGTTTTCCACATCCGAGGGCTAACAAAAGAGTCGGGCAGGACAACACACAACCGCTGTCGAAAACTTAGACATGTTCAAACGCGAGCCTCCGTGAACATACCTGGACTAAAGTCACTAGCAAGACTTCTGTATCCCGAAGATACGTTTGTGCCGATGTTGACTGAATCTACTAACTGATATGAGGTCTCCATCAACACCGAATGCTCCTCCCTTACCTCAGATAGCTTGGCCAGGCACGCATGCAAGAATGGCCGACTCAGCGGGCGGCTACCGAGAATGCCATCAAGATACTCGTCCGCCAGACGCGTAATGAAACCAGTCTGGGCCAAGTTACAAGTAGTCATCTGTTGAACGAGCCATATGAGATATGTGCGGCTGTCGACAAGGCCCTCAGCATAAAATGTGCGTAACAGCTTAAGACTTGTGCAATTCAATCAGAACACACGAGGCAACGAAGCAGGCAAGCTCTCACCAGTAGACAAAACGTGAAATCCACCGCTCTCGACTATCGCCATCGGAAAGGACTCCTTTAAACGTCTGCTTGATGTTTAAACCAGGCCGTGGAGCACTAGGGAGAGCGATATCTGCCAACTGTTTCTTCATATAACTCGTGACAACATTTGCCCAATCCACGCTGTATTGCATTGGGTTATACGATGGTTTATTTCGAAGGCCAGCCTTGGGTATGTCAGTTGATCGATGCCGCCTGTACTCGAGAAGTCCCCGCACCGTTTCGTTCGCTCCAAACACCCGAAGAAACCACACAGCCCTCGGAATAGCGACGTTGTTGCTTTGAAGAAGATCTAAAAGGTCGTGTCCTTTCGCACCGTGAGGAACACTCTTTCCAAGCTTGTGGAGAGGAACGTCAGGATTGGCGAGGTCGGCAAACCATGCCTGTCGTTTAGAATCATTCAGCGTCACTCTTGTCGGTATACGAAATGTGGTGGGCCTTGGTTTATTTAATCAGCGAGTGAATTATGAATGATTGGGCAATAACGTACGGGATAGCGGGAATATTGTCAGCTTTCCGAACGAATATTTCATTGATTAGAGCTTCCAGTTTATGGAAAGTAGCCGCCGAGGATAGATCGCCATTGATTATTGTATACGCATTGAATGTTTCAGCCTTGGTGGAAATTCTTAAAATGATACTGGCGCAAAACTAGATGAAGGTGCTCACCAGAACCTGCTGATTAAGAGTAAACCCATTCTTGACATTCGTTTCTGTAAGGAGGTCTTCCTCTTGTCCAGCGCGTGGAGGGTAGAATCCAAGATATCCTGAACTGTCGTTGAGCTTTTAAGTGTCGTCTGCTCAAATACAGCATACCTAGGTCAGCAGAACCATGGACTTTAGGTAGCCACGCAGGAGGATGGGATTCGTAGATCAAAGGGGTATTGCCATTTATGTCACCCTGAATTTCAGCCATTAGCGTGCTGCACAGGGTACCTGTGAGCTCGAAAGAGTAAGTAGACAGTGGCTCTCAGTTCAAAGCATCGATGATGATGACCACCAGTCAATAATGATCGGAACCAAATCGGAGCTGTCAAAACGGTCGCCCAAATAGTGTATTTCCATCACGATTCAACAAGTGTAACCAACGCGTCGTCGTCGGCTGCACCACCATCCCCAGCCTCATGTATCAGTCTGTGGCAACAAACCGAGTGTCCCATGGCGCTTTATTGAACTCCCAAGCGAATACTACGGCGGCATCGGCCAAACTTCTGGAGAAAAAGAAAGAATTCGATGCTGTTTCCGCCTTGGAAAGGGCGAGTGCGCTCTATCTTGAGCGTATTGAGGGCCTCGGTGAAGACTGCGACGTCATGGCCGACGCTGGGAAAGGTTAGCTACTTGAGTCTCATGTAGATTTCCAACCTCACTACCGATAGCCCATGGCCAAGTTCTTGAGCAATGGCCCAAGATGTTTCAGATTTTGAGTTTGTTCCGTGAGTGAGGGTTGGAAATTACAAAGCGGGCTCAATGGGCTCATACGCCATACCACAGTTGCTTCGCGGGATGCCCAAGAAACTCTGGAGCCAGAGCTACAAATCTCGACTGCCGACGGTGTCGATGGGCAACGATTGGTTCGTATACCGATTGAGGAGCTACAGCAAGCCCAGGTTCCGTCGAGTTCTTAAGCCATTCAAGTTGTACATAACATATACTAGTTGTATCTATGTAATCACCTCTGGTGTACAGGTTGGTGCCCGTCAATATCAATTATCGTGGCCTCCTTGCCATTCTTCATCAGGTGGACCCCTCCTGACCTCAACTGTCCCCTTCCAATCCATGAAAGCTCCTAGATCGTCAGCATTTACACCCACTGCGGTGAGATCCTCTTTTAAGAGTACACTTAATCCTAGTTTATCAGCAGGTATCCAAATCCAGGGTTGATCCACATATGTAGACGGATGATCAAAGGCATGGTCATCGGCGTCTTCCTCGTCCGTGTCGTCAACCAGTGAAATAGCAGCGGGCGCAGCAGGATCAAAAACGGGACCATCCTTGGATGCCTTAGAAGATTTGGACTTCTTCGATGCCTGCGACTCTTTGGACGGTGCACGGAAGAGTCCTGGCAGCCCTTCAAGAGGACTCGTCTCCCTAGGCGGTGAATGCGACCGGACCTTCGATGTATCTCCCCCGGCATCTTCCATCAGTTCCCGGGCGGACTCCTTACTACTCCGGTTGACCTTGGCTTTCAGAGTATCCAATGTAGCGTCAAGTTTCTGAGTGGTCTTCTTGATTCGTCTTCGAATACTTTTGATCTCTGCGTAGACAAATATTCCCAATCTGATCGGGACTCTAGGAGATGTTGTGACTTACGCTGTCGGCTGAATAGGTCAATTTCCTCATCCGAAGCATGTCCAGCTCCTGATTGTTCCTCCTTCTGTTTTTCATATCGCTTAGCCATTTTTTTCGTTGCCAGAGACATCGGGAGATAATTGGTTAATGCTGCATATGAAACATCAGCTTGACGCGACGCGACCACAGAAATGATATCGCACGTTCAAAACTGTGATTCAAGAAGATCTGAGCCCCCAAGGTAATCACAAACAGTACAATCATTAAAACACCGTCGGCGATGGCAGACGCTCTGTTGTCGTCGACTTTCAGGAAGAATAAGCAAGCGAGGCAGATTTGCTCTATGTAGAGCCCAACGACTAGTACCGTAGGTTAGGTACCCAAGGAAAGGATGTAGATGTGCTGCAGGCTTACAAAGGTTTGAAACGGCCATTGGGAAATACAGCCCACCAGTTTCCAAATGATCAGGTTGATCAAAAACTTGCAGCAACACTGTTGTCGAGAGAAAAGAATATGAATGCAACATTGGAATGCAAGAAATGATGAAGATTACAGAATTTCCATGTGAGGTAAAACATCCCAAAACCTGCGGTATAAATTAGTTGATAGTTATGGGCGACAAGAATGCACACCCACTGATCAGGGCAAGCAAGTTGATGAGGGGTGAGAGGACACTATATGCAAAAGCTATCGTGGCGAGGAGAGAAAAACGTGGCAAAACGATTCCAAAGTCGGCCTGGATACAGAGTTCTCGAGTTGTCACGCTCACCACGAATTATAGAACTTACCGAAGGCATCAAGAAGGTGACCTGTCAAAGTTTCTTAGCATCGACATGGAACGAGGATAGAACATAATTTTTTACTTCGTATGCCTGCCGTGGAGTGTGGCCAAGGAACCATTTTCTGATGAAGTAAAACACAAGAGGAACAACTTGAGCAAGTGCGCCTCCAGCACCCGCAAGACCTTGCGTTACTACCAGTGGTGATATGAGTAACACGTGTGCACAATCGACAAACAAACTCACCGATGTAAGTTAAAAAGAAGATAGAAGCACCAGGTAACTGCCTGGCAAGTTCCTCAATCGTTGCTGTCGGTCTCGCTATAATCTATCAGATAATCTCAGGACAGCTGCCACACTGGTGAAGGTGGAGAGTGAGATCTGACCCCTTCAATGGCTGAAATAGGTGGTTTGATCGGGTACGTGAGAAATGTCCGAAGTCCATAGATGGGTGACCCATACCTTTTGTGATACCAGAACTCAAGGTAACAATGAGGAAACCGTGGCTGCAGAGGACATCAGCCAAAGCACGGTCAGTAATTGAGCAAGCTTACACCAAGAGGAACAGAAAAAATCGCCGATATACGCTGACAGATATCAATGAGTACCTTGGTATACACTCGTACCATGCGAATGCTACGGCTCAAGTGAGTACATACGCTGCAACAGATGCTGATTGAAACCTACCGCGAAGAATCAAAGGTAGAAGGGCAAACAAGATAGCTAAAAGGGTAGGAGGAAGAACACCTTGAACGATACCGGGGACTGGATTAGGAGCTTCACAATGAGACGGTGAGTGGTCTTTTTAGCGTAGTGTCATAACTCAAAGATACCTTCGCAGACCCATGCCAACCAACTACAGCATATGGTGATGTTAACATCCAACTCGTACAAAAAAGGGTTGTGCTCACTGTATCTTGCTACAAAGGTCATCAAGGTTGCTCAAAGTTCCAATAAATGCAACAGGAAAGCCCCAGACGATGATGAGGCCGACATTCGCGAGCCATGAGATGATGTATCGGGACCGCATTTCCAAGGCGCCATCATCGAGATTCTTCCAGACAACATCTTTGGGATTGGCCTCCATCCATTTGTCGTACATCTTTAGCGGCTATCGGGGTCTTTGTTATGAGAGTTTTAATCCACGGAAGGCCAAAATAATTACCTCATGGTAGCTGACGCACTGCGCAAGGACATGCGCACCCATTTGAAGGTTGCAACGGACGAATGCACTTCCTAAAGGTTTTCCCTCGACAAAATTGGCACGCTCCTCCTTGATCCTGCCGTTCAAGCGCACAATTTCGTCCTAAATAACGTGAGGTGTGATTATCGAAAAGGGGTGGAATAGATTCTTACCTTACACCAGTCGATTGTATCGACTTTCGTGCCAAATAGGCCGAGAGCACCGATGCGGTGCTTTGGTCGGTTTGCTGGAGGTACCAGCTCGTTCAAGAATTCGTGAGATGCCGTTGGCACCGCGAGAATGTTGTCCCCATTCTCGATATCTTTAGACGTTGACTTGCGCGTCTTATGGTGAGCCATTTCCCTTTTTTGCCAGGCTTTTGTAGCTTTCGCTAAAAGGCTCGCCTCTGCTGCTTCAAGCTTTGTGCAGATATCCTGCCGTTCCCGGAAAACTTTATTCAAAGCACTGTGCTCACGCAGAATCCAGACATTGTCAATGCCGCCGGGAACAAAACTTGCAAAGGTTCGCAAGTCACGTTCGGTGGCAAGTTCGTCCGGCAGGGAGGTGATAAGGACGGTTCGTGCTTGAGCTAAGCGAGAGTGAGATTTACTGATCAAGAATTGATGACGCATGTGCACAAAATGCAGCATCTCGCGCCGTATCATATAAATGACAAAAACTAGGCCAAGTCAGTACTGAGCATCACAAATGATGCCTCAAAAATGCTCACACGTCAAAACGTATACAACGGCTACATGGGCACCAAGACGAGGTTGATCTTGTGGGTCGACAATGCTGGGAAATTTTGTTCAGTAGGTACATAGGCTGATATGTCTGTGAAGTTCGTACTTGTTCCAAGAAATTCGGTCTAGGCCAGATTGTGAATTTTTTACATTGACAGCTATTGCCGGAATTATGACAACAAATGTCAAGGCCGTGAACGTGAGAAAAATCCATATGAGCATCTTCAGGAACCGCAGAAACATATACCTTCACATAAACATCAGCATGGCAACACTGAAAATACGGTGAGGTGTACATACGCGTCGAGGCCATTCTTGTGAATCTAAAGACAACAATGAGCTTTGCAGAATCCCGTCACACAAAACATACTCCCAATATCGACCGTTGGAGAGCGGATGACGGCAGTCAACCATTTCCAAAGGTTAGAAGGCAATTCCTGAGCCCGTTTGCTGCAAGAGTCGTGAGAATTAAGCGGGAGGCGATTGAAAGTTACAAAGTAACGCACTCGGGAGGCGGTAGACGCGTCCTTGGGCTGTATATCCTCGCAAATTTCTGCTTCAGTACAAAAAAGGCCCCAACCTCAACAGTGAGAAGGGCAGCGTTGGCAACAAGAGCAGTTAAAAACGTTCTACTCGTATTGCTGTTGCCGTTCGCTTGGTTTGACGTTATCGCGGACATCGAGGGTTGAGGGCCCTGTGAGGAGCCTCCAAGTCACGAAAGATGAACTGGAGTCTGGCAACCTGTGGCAACCGTAGAGCTTGACCGTAGCAGAGAGAAGAATCAAATTTCAATTTGACAGGCATAATGGCAATGGACCTGGTCAACGCTTGCGCTTAACATTTAACATCAAAACTGCATCATGGGAACAAACAAGGAACACACGAGGAACAAGCACATGGTCATCAGCCATATACTTATGGCTTGGCGTACTTTATGCCACAACTGAGAGCTTGGGGTCGGTTCTAGCTTCTCCTAGACAGACTCATCACGTCGTACCTCCTTTCTGTAGATCGGTTCCACCAAGTTCAAGTTCCCGTTGTGAGTCTGTCTGTGAAGTACTGATCCATTTGTATGTACGGAAGAGACAAGAGTACCTGAGGTTGACACGATCTAGAAAGTAGTCTGTATATGATGTAGTGAGTACATGCCAACTATAATTCAAGTACAAGTGGCAACTCCATTTGTGATCGACGACATAAAGCAAGGCATAAAGCCATCGTATGTGGAAACCCGGCTTGGAGTTTATGGTGTCGAGTGGAAGAAATTGGGGGAGGTGACATCCCAGCACCTATGTCCTTGCGACATTTTTCTTCTGTTCCTTTAATAGAGCAATCCTCTATATGGTTGATTAAAGTAGGTCTGAATCAGTATTGAAGGTGTACACACCTGTTTTCGCTCTTCCTTTCGACGCGCCATCTCAGTGGCCTTATCTTCTTTGGGCACGTCCGACAGGCCGGGGGTTGTGGTTACAGATGAAGGCGAATACTCAGGAGTCTCCTTCGGGATGCGAGGAGATGACTTGGTCGTTTGAGCAAGGGAAGAAATTGGAGTCGACCTCCTGCTGAGAGGAGCGGGGCTCGCTGGATGTACATTTCCAATCGCACTCAACCCAAGTCCCACAGGGGTGTTTGGCGATGGAGTGGCAATTGTCGGTGCTGTCTCAAATGCACCTTGAAGAAACGGAAGTCAGTGTAAACACTATTTATGCATCTGAGGAACACTATACTTACTCCAATCATCGGCATCAGCATTAACGTCGATAAGATCGTCACTGCCCCACGGATTGTCGGTGAAGGCAGAATCCACGGGGTCATCCGCCCACTGTTCTGCTAGAATAGTCGCTGTTGTACTCAAAGGAACTTTGTTGGCACCAAGTTGCATACCCTTCGCACGTGAGGCTGATTGGAGTGAAGGAGAAAGCGGCGTGGCTGACATAGTCATTGTTTGCGGAATGGTCATAAGCGAGGTGTTCCCAGCTTCTCCAAGCGATGGTGGAGCAGACGCCGACGGTAACCGTTCCGCAGGTGTTGTCCCGGTACCAAATCCAATGGCCGTTTGTAGATCTGAGGTAATGAGCTGCTCGGGAATCAGCCACTCGCCAAAGACTTCAATGGTGACAAAACAAACCTTCTTCCCGAATGAAGAGATAGCCCAGCCGGCAAGGGAGCCTGCTGCACCTGCTGCCGTTGTGACTAGAGTTGCCTGTTCAGGGAGGGGACCAGAACTCTCGGCCGAATCAGGATGGGATATTTCAGGCTGTGAACGGCTCGTGATCGAAATGCTCGTGGAGAAGGTGGCGATCTTACCATTGTAGACGCGTAGTTTTCCAGTCTCTTGACAAAGAGATCTATGGCTTTGAAGGCCTGGTCTCTGACTAACCTTGGAAGAACATATGTTAGATAGATACGACGATGAGATTTAAGAACTTACTTTTCTTTGTCAATCATTGCGAAAGCGATGTTGGGAATGACCTTATTCGCCACATCTTCCACTTCAAAACAGTCAATGGTCGCCATAAATGCCATGAGCCCAGCGACTCGGGCATGAACAAAAGTATCCCGAATAGCGCGTGAAAAGGCAGGGGCGAGCACTTTCTTCTTGGTATGGTACCCTAAGGTTGGACCAAGTCGACCAATAAGTATACATGTGTTGGTTCGAATGGATGCTTCCGGATCGGTTTGCATTTTCGCCAGGTGCCGCAAGAGATCATTGTTGAGAATACGGTCCGTCAACTAAGAGAATAAATGCAGGAGGTTACTTGCTGTTAGCTATAGAGAGAGATAATACGGACTTTCGGAGCCAAAAGGATGATGGACTTTGTTGTTGCCTCGCGGATAATAGCCACCGTATCCGCGAAGCCAGTTGACTATAACAAGGGCATAAAGATCGAAGACGATGTGCAAGGGAGATAATCGTACGAGGTGAGGGAAGATCTTGTCGCTCACGGTCTTCTTGTCCAGTTTCTCTGCATAATCTGGTAAATGGTCCAATAAGGCCATTCGTGTGCCACGATCAGGGCTAGCATATAATTTTATGAGCGGTGCCAAAATCACAGTTGGGTATTCCTCTGGAGCTACGTGAGAACCGAACTGTAGAACCAGAGGCAAAATTACTGCGGCAGATGCACCGCCATACTCTAGGGCTGACACGAGTGAGGGTAACACACGGTTCGATGTGAATTCCGGCGGGAATGATGTCGATGACTCTTTGAGAGCCCTTGAATTGACGTGGAGGTGAGCAGTGTGTTACAAAGGTAATGAAATCACCCACCGAAGAAATGTATTCTTTTCCGTCTCACTCCCCAATGCGAAATTATCTAGCCCAAGGCAAACCTTGACAAGTTTATTGCTGGCGAAGAAACCATTGTCTATCATTCCGGCTTCGAGGAAGGTTTTCGGTGATTGTCGTCCTTTTGGATTAGGATTAAGTAGTTTCTTAAAAGAGGCGAACAAGGCCGGTGGTATAGAGCCGCTGGAGGAAGCAGTTGGAGGAGGATGGGGAGGATGAGCTGTGGCAGGAAGTCCTTGCGCTGGATTGAAGACTGTATATAACAGAAGACCTAGGGCGTAAGCATCTGCAATAGCAGGTTCATAACTGGAGCCGCATGTATGAGATCAGTGTGCAAAAAGACCTTTCATGACGTTTTACATACTCTTTGAGCGTAGCCCAGCTTCCTTTCTTGACTTCTGGTGATGCCCATGATGATGAATCGGGATATAATGCACCTAAGGTCTATTGCTCGAGTTCAAGCCGACGCAGGATGTTAAAATATCAAGGTTGCATACATATAAAACTGGAGCCTCCTCTTTTGGATTGCTGAATAGTTCAAAACCACCGAGCTTCCATTCGCCAGAGGGAGAGATAAAAATGGAATTGACGCTTAGTTTCCCGTGTGTTGAACCGCAGGGGTCGTTCAAGAAGGCTAAAGCGATCTGGTACATTGTCAATTCATCCAAGAGCTGGGCTGTGAGGATAACATACAGAGATTCGGTGTAAACCCCAGAGCAACCAATCCTCCCTTGCTTTAGTCTCCCGTGCGGACCATAGTTGTAAAACACTTTGCAAGGGACGCACGCGTTCCGTCATGATATATATTATTGTATCCGTCTCAACAGCGTCCATGAATTTGAGAACATCGGGGTGACGAGTCGATCTTAATTTTCGAAGGGCGTTGGTTGCGAACTGCTTGATGGTCCTTTTGGATGGATCACTGAAGTCGTACTCAAAGATTGACACAGCGCTTCCATCATCCTATAGAGAGCAATTCAGACAACGAGATAATGTATTTGGACGCGACTCGCACCCGCTTTGTCCCATCATATAAAGCACATATACCATCCAAAGATGTGACTTTGGATCCCAGGGTAAAAGGTAGGTTTAAGCCAGACTTTTGAACCAGCGATGAGACCGCAGCCGATCCAAGAGTTCTAAGGTAATCCATTCATGCACGTTCGGAAGCTGGAGAGTTTGCCACAGGTTTGCCAGCTTTTATCAACTATAATGAACCCAGCTCGTTGGTGACGCCAGATGTTGCCGGCGACTAAAAAGAGACCGAAAAACTACGTGTCACGTTTGTCCGGGGCTCCGGGCCGAGATAGCCGAACTTTACAGAGCAGTTACAGAGCATTACGCCACTTGCAAATTGCAAGATCGATATGTTGGGCCTTCGCGCCTCTTCGCGTCTACTATAAAGTCTATACCTCAAGCCCAAAAAGACCTTGGGGAAAAAATCCTAGCAAGGCGTCTCAACACTGACAGGTCGATGGCTCCGCAAAATCGACATTCCAAACAAGGAGAAGCTTATACCTATTTTCATGCCGCCCGACCTCCCAGCCGGGCAAATAGGTTGAGAACCAGCTGCCTTAAATGTCGACGGACGACACCTCCGTTGTTTAAGGCTAATTCCAGCCAAGTTTTGGGTCAAAAGCACTCAAGCGCTCAAGGCTTTGACAAGTTGTAAACCTTTGTAAACAACGGTCTCCTCAGCCCCAATTGACTTCCTTGAATATTTTGGAGGTTGGTCTCACTGCCCATGTCAAACCCCAAGCATTCTACACAACAATACCACAGCACTCTATAGAATCTCTTCATGCACCACGATGGCCAGGAGCCAAGCTGGGGTCCAGACATCTCAACTTCATCCGAACTACTACCCACAAGCGATGTGACCCATGAGCCTACTATTGATGAACTGGAACGCGAACTTCCTGTCGTAACGGATGGCCAGATACCTCTTGGGGACCTCATCTCCCGTATCATGCAAGCAATATATGCAGAGCTGGCGGAATTGGCAGAAACGTGTGTCGCTAGAAATTGGAGAAATTCGATGTCCTGATATCCTCCAGCATGCCCAACATGTCCGACAGTGCGCGAAAGCGCACCCTAGCAGACTGGGTTGTAAAAAACAAGAAACAAGTTGTCAAGCTGTACGCTGTAGCGAAGTGGGCACGAGACGCAGAGACCGTTCAAAAATGCATGGTAAGTGTGATTGTATTCTATGCCCATGTACAAATGATGACTTTGTTTCAGAATATCACTGCTTTCCTTATGACCCAGAATCATCAGTTTGAAGGAGCAATGGAAGGCTTGAAGTACGCGAGAGAAAGTTTAGATCCTGCAAGGTCAAGAATTACGCAGACCATAAGATGGCCGGCACTCTGACCTCCGCTACAAACAGACTTAGAAACCATGATTTGCTGACATCTTTGGATGTTTTGACAACTGGCTCCTACTTGAGGCTTCCGACTTGTATCACGGTGTGCTTTCAGCGACTAGACCTTCTTCGATGATCTAACGTAGTTGTAGAAATCCATAATACCCGTAACTCCCTTGACAGATTCACAGATAGCACAAACTCTTGGAGACATGGAAGATATCATCCGGTATCGACTACGTATCTCTGAGCTTGTACCCGTCGAAATGTCACAACATCGTATAGGTTAGTCGGCTGTCAGTGACCTAGCAGTCTACTGACAGCTTTTAGCTGATGGACGAGTTTATTTCACTGTTCCAAAATTGTTCGAGATTTCGCTTTGTCTGCGCGGTGCACAGCAAGACGATGGGTGGTTCTTTGTCCACGTAGAATTTTTAATCAACATCGGAGGAGACCTCACCGGACTCCAAGGTGGGCTTATGACCTGTTCACCATTCACATATTGATTTTCCCTCGTCAGATTTTCCACGTGTGCCAACCGGTATCATGAAGAGACATATCACAGATGAGGCGGACGCTCGATTGGCCTTTTACCTTCCTGTTCCTGAAGAGGCCCAAGAGAGCTCGATACCGCCAAGACCGATGCTTCCACCAGGCGTTATTGACACCCCATTGGTCCGGGTGTACAATTTCCTCCGTACGCGCTCTTCCGCTCTTCGCCTTTCCTTGTCCTCAATCCCTTCTTATAGAAATGATGTCATTGTCGTATCAGTTAGAGATCTTGTGGTATCAGGTAAATCTGTGAATGCTTGCAATTCTAGGCGACTCCCCGCTCATCCCCCTATCAGGCTCAACGAATGCGAACACTGGGCTGGGCTGACTACTTGTCCGTCGAGATGAGCCAAAATCGCAAAGACATGATCGTATCTTATTGGATGTACGCTGTTCAATGGTGTTGTGGCATACTCCCATTGATCATCTTGTAGACGACAACCGCCGCCACCTGCACGCCAAAACCGTGTCAAACTTCCTTTACTTGGTGGGACTATAACGGTATCAATAATCGAATCGCGTGGCCCGCAACAGGCAGGACCGGGACCAGCTCGATCACCAAAAACGAGGGCATTTTCTCGAATACAACGCAGAGCGAAGCTAGGTGATGGAATTGCTTCGGATGAGGTTGAAGGCCTGAGGTTGAAGGTTCTTTGGGAACCTGCAAAAGGAGCTCTGGGGGCAAATGTGTCAGCCGGTATTATGCCTGATCATGTCTTGTGCATTGTTCGTCACCAACTTTTCGACGATATGACACGTTTATTAACACTCCCTTAGGATGCCGGCGACCTTGACTTTGAAAATCTCCTTCGTAATGTGATCGAGAGGCACGCTCATTCTATCCTCGAGATTTTCCAGCTTCAATTGCAAAACGGTCAATCACGATCCGTTTTCTCACCGCCAGGCGTTATTACTCTCATCAAAGACGGTCAGCCTTTTCCCAATGTTTTACATTGCGATCACTGAAAGAGTCCGGCTCAAGACGGTGCTCAAGCACTTCGGGTGCATTTGTGTGCCGATGAAGTTGTAATAATGACCATCGACTCCAGAACAGGCCGCCTGAATCTCCGTGATACAGGCGACCTCGCTGCTGCTGGGCGTGGACCACGATTTACGGCCTTTTCAGAACAACTCAACGAGAATCCATTCCTTCTGATGGGTGCCCTGATGCGCTTGAGGCTTATGGTATACTTCAATTCTCATTGTGATCAAATTACTGTACTGACCGTGGTTTGGTGTTTCAAAGACAATCACAGACCTCGCTGAACAAAAGGCGAACTACCTTGGCCTCCAGAGTTTCCGTCGACGAAACTTTAAGACAGAAGGCTCGTATCCAGTTGCCTATCAAATGAATCCCCTAATGTCTTTAAAACAGAACTACAAAAATTGGGATCGTCAACGCGTGGAACACTTTACATTCAACTTTCGAATTTCCCCAACCACTACCTTGTTCTGGTCATCACCGATGAAAGATTCCGATATGCTCTGATCACCACAAGGATCATGACAGAGTCCATGTATACCGACATGATCATGGAGGATATCGCCTGGTTAGACTTTGATCGAATCCACGGCGAAGAAATTGTGATCTCTGCACATACGGGGTCTTCAGACATGCGCATTGGTAAGCGAAAGCGAGATAGAGACACCGATATAACACGGGAGATGGGAGTTGGGGAGGTGGATTCAGGGTGAGTTCACTCATCTCATGTATTCTATTTGGTTATCATACTGATGTGATCTCCTAGCTTCAATCTTGAGACTCAAGTTCTTCGCGAGCTTTATAGCTACTGTTGGTGTGTTGTTCTTCTCTCTTGATGGGACATCCTATATAACCATGTCCTATACAGCGCGCGAGTGGCCTATATGAATGTTGAAAGACAATTCAAATTACGTGGCATTCCTTTCACCCACGTGAACCCTACAAGCGGTGCTCCTGTGACGTTGGAACTGGCTCATATTCAATCATCACTTGCGCGTTCTGTACCTGCCCTCTGCGTGCAATCAGAGGACATATTATCCGGGGCACCTGCTGCTGAAGCCGCCATGCCAAATATACGAGTAATTCCATTGAATTGGTGGTCAGAGAAAAACGCTCAGGTTGGATACATCTTCAACAATAATTATTTTATTTAACATTTTATATAGGTGGTAACATCAGTCAAGCTTAAATATGTACAGCAGCCTATGGGGAAGACAGCGGGCACAAGCGCCGTTATACGGCCCTCAAAGAGGATCATCTATGATACAACCCAAGCTGTTGTCTCATTTCTCTCCGAGAACGTCAACACATGTGTGGATGAATTCCTCGAGGAATGGGCGCGTGTGTCAAAGATGGTCGTAATAGCTCGAGAGGGTGCGGTACCATTGCATTGTTCGATGGCTATATACCCTGACATATAATCCTAGTCGCACAGATGGCAAAAGAGAGTAGCTGGGATGATGTTCGACTGCTTTCCTTTGATCTTCAAACTGTGGAATTTGCTTATGCTCAGGTGCGACAATGCCTCCAGATTGTTTGATTTCGCATCCAACCTATCTCAGGACTACACGGTCTCCATCTCATGCGAAGACCAGCTCTCACCGATGGGCGGAAACTTTGATCTTCGATTCTCCCGTTGTCAGCGACAGCACGCAGAACAGAACCGAGACAAAGACCAAGAATTCTTTAACCCTCACGACGACGCGGAGCCCTTTTTACGCAATATTTTGCGCCACGGACACGGCCGCCTCGCTCCATCCCTTCACCGTCTAGTAACCCTGTTGCGTGACACACTCCCAATAGTGGCGGTATTGGAAGAATTACGGCAGCAGGGCGGACAAGAAGGTCGCAGTGTTGATTCGTTTGCAAAAGCTGCAGGGTGGTATAGGCTGCTGGATATAGATCTCAGGTGTGTACGGCTGCTGAATCCATTGGGTCCCACTCACAAAGTTGATAGACACGCTATTGACTTTCGTTTGATGACTGACCAACGCGTCGCAATTCTCGATGGCTCCTTTTCCTTATTTGATCCAACAGGTTCGAGGGGCGCCCAGATCGAATCTGAGGAGCTAGGGCTCAAGCCGATTCCACAGTTCAAGAACATCGTTACAGATGCCGTCCGCGAACTCATCACTTCCGGTAAAGCTCAGCCTGGAAAAATTGCTGTCGTCGATGTTGGGGCGCTTTGTGATACAGCGATGGTCTGCGACCTCGCGAAGACGATCTATCTCGGGGTTGTGGCTTCCCATGCTGAGCTTTGATTTTCATCCATTTATTTATTCAACCTTAACACACATTGTATGCATAACGCTGTACATTATTACATAGATAAGAGCGAGATATGGGTATTCTACTGTACTCTAATCTGATATTTCAACATAACGACGTTCATGAGTCGGGGATGGCGAAGAAACGGACATAGAAGACATGACTCGAACCAAACTCATGTTTATATCAAGATGTTCCTCTTGGTTGCGAGGCTTCATCGAGCTGAATCTTGAAGTTGAACCAGAGGCATTGCCTCGTAGGCCTCGCGAGGTCACTCCACTTTGTCCAAACCTCGATGGGCCTGGTGCAAACCTATCATCTTCCGAAGATCCAGGGCTGATAGCTTCAAAGTCGAAAAACTCGCCACTCGAATCGGATGCGACTCGAGCACCAGCGATTGTCGAATAGTGCTTCTTGGAAAGCTTCCTCGTTGTCACAGCGCTAAACGAAGGAAGAAGACTGGCAGCAGACGGAATCTTTCGAGGCCGTCCGCGTTTCCGAGGTATCACAAGGGGTTTGTCCCCTTCAGGAGCCATTCCTTCCAGAGCCATAATTGGCGGTATCTTGGCGGTGGCTGGTGACGGTTTGTTGCGTTTCCTAGGAGTATCTTCGGCAAGGGCGATGTCAGAATCGAAAAGTTCTCCTTCACTGGAAGCCCTCGAGGTAGGCATATTTTTATGCAGAATCGAAGATTTATTCTTTCCCTTCTGCTTCACCGGCGAAGGTGAGGGCGTTTTGGGTTTCGGAGGGCGGCCACGCTTTTTTGGGGCACCGCCCGGTTTATGTGTTGAGCTGTCAAAGTCAAAGTCGAAAAGCTCTCCCTCGCTTGAGGTAACAACTTTTCCCGCTGTCTGACGAGACTTCCTCGTGCTAGTCTTCGCCTGTCGCTTCGTTGATTTCTTGACCGGAGAGCGCAATGGTGAACGAAGTTCGCTATCAGAGCTGACGAGGTCATCTTCGGCCAAGCCGGGTAAATCGTCCTCCTCAAGTGTTATGCCCCCTGCCAAACGACGATAGGATCCACGAACAATGTCACCCCAAAGGGTATATGCCCTGCAAGAGGAGCACACTCCGCCACGGGGAATGAGAGCCGTAGAGGCGGGAGCGGAACTGAGGAATTTCTTCGATAGACATGTGATATGGGAGACTGCTGTACAGGACAGGCTTGGACACAACACCGTCGAAAGGGCATCCTGTCCAAATGTCATGATTAAGCTACTTCTTTTATAAGACTTGATACACTTACGGTCGTGTAATTTGTGACTTCCTCTTGGCATACAGAACATTGCAGGGGGCGATTGGTAGCGAGCAGAGCAGTATTCTTCGCCAAATAAGATGAAGTGAAGCGTTCTGGCCAAAACGTCGATTATCATCCAGTAAACAGCTCAAGATACTTACCATCTTTAACGTCTATTGATCCCTGGCGGCCAGAACCAACTTTGCCAGACTTCCCGTCGACTCCTTCCAGTTCTATGCTGCAAGTGAACCCAGGGGGCATCGGAGGGGCGTCCCGAGTAGCCGCTGTCCATGCTGCTACTGCCTCGTCAGAGAAGAGCTTAACGTGAAGCGGCCAAGTGTTGTATGGATGATTCAAAAGCATTTGACAGACAAGGCTGAACTGGGCTTCAGAGATTCACATCAGATCATAAGTCATTTCCACGCACTGAACATTAGCTTTGAGATGTTTTGGCCTTCGAGACTCAAATAATGCAGAACCGTTGGCATCGCGAAGATGTCTCGATTTGGCGGGGTGCTGCCAAGCCCACTCAAACTGAAGTGCGGCCTGAATGGATATGGTAGGTTCGTCATGAGACTAAAGGAAACCATAAAAAGCGTACTAGTCGCGAGGGAAAGCCGTGGACAATCATTGCCATGATCCAGGGACGACGGGAGCGCGTTTTGAATGCACCTTGCGTGATTTCGCCATTATGTTGTCTAGTATCGAGGTCAAACGTGAACGCAGTCATCAGTGATATCCTAGTGTGACCTTATTCGACGAGGAGGGCTTGGTGTGCTTCCTATATAAGTTCTACAGTAGACAAGCTTTACGATACTGCGCAAAACCGAGCAAGACCACTTACGCCTTGGACAGAGGTGTCTGAACTGATCGAAGGAGATAGCATGCGTAAAATGGGGGGAATACATGTGAAAGCAAGGATGATCGTGGACCCAGGGACTTTCTGCGAGAAGCCATACGAGGTTGAGGCCGTTTGCAGCGACCAAGGACCAAGGACCACTGGCAGTTGACTCGGAAAGAACTTAAATCAACGCGAAGAACGCGCAAACAATCCGTTCACGTGGTGCAGCGATCAACGCCGGCTAGATTTTCCATCATTTCTGCCCGAGCCTAAGACTATTACTAGTGTCTACATAGGCTCGATCCACTAGATTATAAGTATACTTTACTACGTTGTTATCCTCCCAACCAAAAGGTAGCCGTCCTTGGAGCCATGGGGACAAGCTCGATATAAATTGCGGATGACCCCTGTGGCTATCCTCAGGCCCATGCGTTCATAAAATGACAGGGCAGGGACATTTGACGTCGCGACATTGGTGTGGATGAGGGTGCTGTCAGTCATTTCGCGGGTGGGTGCCGAGTGTTCACGGAAATAATCGTAAACTTGTTGGACAAGAAGGCGAGCGACACCTTGCTGCTGATAGGCAGGAAGGACGCCGAGAGTGAGGATTTCTATGTGGGGCGTGGCTTGCGCAATGTATGTGTCGGATTTAAACTGCCCGTCAGGAAGCAAGGACTTTGTGAGTCCGTTGACACGCGGATTCTCTTGCAGAGATGCAGATATGAACGCGACGGGGCTGTCCGGATTTTCAGGGTGGTACGCCACCAAGCATACGCGGCCAGGGAGGAGGGTGAGTTGAATGAAAAATGATGTGGGGTAATTGACCGGTAGAAGCGAGGACTGTGGGGATTCGTTAGGCACTATACACAATCTGTGACGAGATGAACTTACATGAAGGGCTCGAACTTTTGGGATGTCGGCTGAGGTTATAGGCCTAATGATAAGATTTGAAGTAGAGTTTGCCATGTTGAATGAACTGTGTGATTATATGGTACAGAGAATAATTTGAAGCTTATAAGAGTAGACAAAGGCCCACATGGAAGAGCGGTGGGCTAAATGGCTTGAGGGCGAACTGTTAGAATGTCGCGGGTCTCCGACGGAGAGTAAGTGGGAGGACATGTAAGTTTCGCATCATACGGCATGTGATTCAAGGTTTCACTTCATTGCGGCGCCCCCATCACAGTATCGGGGTTGTGTCCTGGCGATTTCTTCCCCCAAAGGTCGGGTGAAACCGGTGAGTTGTACTGTGATTAGCCCTGGCTTGCGCCTCCGCGATTGGATAGAATGTCCTGATGAGCATCCAGCTTTGGGTCTGCGCCGGGAGATTGTGGGATGCGTTTTCGTTGGCAGGCAGCTATAAAACACACTAACTTTCGGATAACTCATTCGTGTACACACTACTGTCGTCCGCGTACTCTCAATTCCACGGAACTGACGGTAAGTTCAATACACTTCAACAACTCGACGGCATGTCACGAGGACGGATCATAATTTCCAAATGTCCAGGACCATCTCTCCTATATAACGCTCCTCGATTTCATATAACCATCTCATCATCTCCTTAACAGCCCACCAACCCACTCAGCATGGTTCTCCCTCATCATACCCCTTATGTTACTCCCCAGATCCTCCACAGGAACTACGCACAGGCACACGATACTGAACAGTTCGGCACATGTACGTCCTTAATGCTCGTCACTGTGAGATTCCTCTGATCACTACCCTGCCTCTAGTGATCGGCAAGGACTTGGAATATTTCTCTCAGGCTGGCTTTGAGATGGACAAGATCCATCTCAAGCGCAATGCCCCAGTCGCTCAGCTCTACGAAGACGCCATTCGCAACGAAGGAGCAATCATCTCCTCTTCAGGTGCCTTGATCAACTTTTCAGGAAAGAAGACTGGACGCAGCCCGAAGGACAAACGCATCGTCTACGAGGAGACAAGCAAGGATAACATCTGGTGGGGATCGGTTAACATCAAGATGGACGAACGTATGTGGCGATGGCTCCTAACAAGTCAATGTACTGACGAACATGTAGACACTTTTGAGATCAATCGTGAACGCGCCATCGACTATCTCAACACGCGCGAGAATGTCTATGTCTTCGATGGATACGCAGGAGTAAGTCACACACTCTCGTTTGTGTCCGCAGCACTGACCGGTCACAGTGGGATCCCCGGTATCGCATTAAAGTGCGGGTTATCTGCGCCCGTGCATACCACGCTCTATTCATGGTACGTCATTTTTTCTGAGTTGCCTTATTTGGCACTTGGCACCTACTTCTCACGACAATCTCCAGAATAATATGCTCATTCGTCCCACCCCCGAACAACTCGCCGATTTCGGAGAACCGGACTTCATCATCTACAATGCTGGGCAATTCCCTGCCAATCGCTTCACTAAGGGCATGAGCTCTACAACCTCTGTTGAGATCAATTTCAAGCGTATGGAGATGGTCATCCTCGGTACCGAATATGCTGGTGAGATGAAAAAAGGCGTTTTCTCCGTGATGGTGAGAATAGTTTTGCAGTCCAAAAATATCGCGGTATTCATAGACTTTTCTTCGCAGCACTACCTGCAGCCTGTCAAGTTTGGCCAGCTTTCTCTCCATTCGTCTGCCAACGTCGGCATCGAGAAGAACGATGTCACTCTCTTCTTCGGTCTCTCCGGAACCGGTAAAACTACCCTCTCCGCAGACCCCAACCGTCTACTCATTGGCGACGACGAGCATGTCTGGTCTGACACTGGTGTCTTCAATATCGAGGGTGGTTGTTACGCCAAGTGTATCAACCTCTCTGCCGAGAAGGAGCCTGATATCTTTAACGCGATCAGATACGGCAGCATCTTGGAGAACGTCGTCTACAACCCAGCTTCTCGTGTTCCTGACTACGACGATGTTAGCATCACTGAGAACACTCGTTGCGCATACCCCATCGAGGCCATCCCCAACGCCAAGATCCCTTGTGTCGTCGACCAACAGCCTTCCAACATTATCATGTTGACCTGCGACGCCTTCGGTGTGCTCCCACCTGTTGCTAAACTCACGCCCGAGCAGGCCAGCTACCACTTCCTCGCTGGATATACCTCGTAAGTTTAACTCTCCTCGCTTTGCTCGGTTCTAAACACGTTCCAGGAAAACCCCCGGAACCGAAGATGGCGTATTAGAACCCATCCCAACCTTCTCGACATGCTACAGCGCTCCATTCATTGTTCTCCACGTAGGTCGCCTTCCCATCGTTACGTGTATCCCTCTCAACCGCATTTGCAGCCCGGACGATATGCTGAGATGTTGGCCGAGCGCATGGCTAAGCACAACGTCGACTGTTGGCTTATCAACACCGGCTGGACTGGCGGTAAGTTCGGCTCTGGAAAACGCTGCCCTCTCAAGTACACCCGTCGCATTGTCGATGCTGTACACTCCGGCGAACTCGCCAAGGCGGAATTTGAGAACTTCGGCACGTTTGGCCTCTCGATACCTACATCACTGGAAGGTGTTCCCAGAGAGCTTCTCAATCCCGAACTTGCCTGGCCCGACAAAGGTGCCTTTAAGAAGGAGATTAGGAAGCTTGGTGTCATGTTCCAGCGCGCATTTGCTTTGTACGAGAAGGATGTTGAACCCAAGGTTAGATTGGCTGGACCCCAGCTGGATTGATAGATAAGACAACATAGCATGTAATTGGAAGACATTGTACTTTGTATATCATATACTACGGCTCGGACTGAATAGATTTGTACCATCATCAATTTTGTGGTCGTGCACTCGGGGGGTCATTATAACTTGCTTCAGCCTCATTGGCTGGCTGATTGGTTGACCATTTGAACTTGCCGCATATGTATGAGTTGTATTGCACATGAACAGTTGTATTGTCGACACCTTGCAAGTACCTTGTTTCGAATTCAGTGTATATAAGGATACTTGATTTAAGAATGTCCAGTCTTACATAAATAGAGAGGTCGAGGAAACAAGGGACCCAAAATAAAATAAATATTGAGATCCGTAGATCTACCACTCCGGGAAAGCGTGTCATCCTTGTGCAGGGGCCATGCTAATCTTCTCTGTATCGTTCCAATTTTTTCGTATGTCACCCCGAAGGGGACAAGTACAAGAGATCGTGGCGAGATGGCATCACTGGGACTTTGCTTTTTGTTCATCCGACGGGGTAGCTGTTTGTTCCACGAGCTACGGCCGTAACCGAGTATCCGACTCAACTTGGACTCAGACCACGACTCTATGACTCGCCCGAGTTGTGAATGCCCTCACTGTCTTGCCGCGACTGCTGACAGTGCACTAGTTGACGGAATGTCTTGTTGCGCCAAAAGCACATATCACCATCAGTTACACACTTCAAACTTGTGACGGGGCTTGGTTGCTGTCCAAGTCCCTTTGACCTAAGCTGAAATAGACTCGTGGTACATTCTAGAGGCCTTTATCTCACATTCAACAAGCCCTCAGTTCGGTTTTACGGGTTTCCTGAGGTTTTCTGTCGATTCTGTTGAGGTGGTGATATATCTCATCTCCATGACTGTCGCCCTGGTTCGCAGTGGTTGAGGTCAGTAGGTATTAGGGGATACCAGGTGCATGTTCTGGCGAGCTCGTGGTTTCAATAATTCCCCTCCCCTGTAACACTGCGTCTCACTATTGACTACGAAAGCTTGAAGCTACTCTACTCGTTTTCTGACTCACATAATCTGGAGTTTTAACCTTGCCCAGCCATTCGAGGAGTCCGCACAAACCTATATCCCAACATCAGATACACTCCATGCCCAAATGGGTCTGTGTCATAATACATGAGGGTATTGTGTTCGCTCTACCTTGGCCTGCCGCCACGTCCATGACACGTTGGCCACCAGCACAGCAATCTGACTCAGTTTATACGTGTACCTATACTTTGGGACGTGGCAAAGATCGTTAACCACGAGGCTGAGGTATAAGAACAGAATCTTTGCTCTAGTTCACCCATTACCTATGTCTAGATACTCAACACGGATACGACCAACATACCACCGCCCCTCGAGGGCGCAATCGGCGCGCGTTCTCTCCTCCTTGTCACTTGTATTATTTACCCTCATTGCCGTGATGTGTCTCTGCCCAGTCGCTGTCAAAGCCGAAGAAAACGCCCCGCATCCAGAATACGGTACGGTGATTGGAATCGGTGAGCGTTCTTTTGAAGCTGCAGACTACTGGTGGACTCCTGACAATCTCTTCTTCCAAACTAGATTTGGGTACAACGTGAGTATTGTCAAATTCACAGCTGCGCCCACCCTGACATTGATATCGCAATGAAGGTACTCCTGTGTCGCGTATGTCCGCTTTCGTTATATTTCTATCACAGTCCAATATTTTCCACAGCGTACAGAAAGAAGGTCGCGTAGAAATCATCCCCAACGACCAAGGCAATCGGATAACACCCTCGTGGGTCAGTTTTTCTGGCGATGAACGATTGTAAGCCCGAAACTTGGTTACTTGCCTCGACCCGTTGACAGAGGGGACAGAGTGGGTGACAGCGCCAAACACGCATTCCAGTCCAATCCTCGAAATACGATATTCGACGCAAAACGTCTCATGGGACGAAAACTAAACGACGAAAATGTCCAGCGGGACATGAAACATTGGCCGTTCACAGTCAGCGAGAAGAACGGCAAGCCCGCTATCGCTGTCAAGTACAAAGGCGAAACCCGCGATTTCGTGAGCAATCATTCTACACAGGTTGTCATTCTAGATCTGACGAGACGTTTAGTCTCCTGAAGAAATCAGCGCCATGGTCCTTTCGAAGATGAAGGAAACCGCTGAGGCATATCTTGGACACAAGGTCACTCATGCCGTTGTTACTGTTCCTGCATGTACGTCCCCAGCTTCCACCCATCTGCTTCTATTGACCTATTTATATTAGACTTCAACGACGCACAAAGGCAGGCCACCAAAGACGCGGGGACCATCGCTGGCCTTACTGTGCTCCGCGTGATGAACGAGCCCACCGCCGCTGCCCTCGCCTACGGCCTCGACCAAAAAGGGCCAGAAACCAAGATCATTGTGTACGACCTCGGTGGCGGCACTTTCGACGTGTCTCTTCTCTCCATCGAGGACGGCGTGTTTGAGGTTCTCGCTACTGCTGGGGACACCCACCTTGGCGGGGAAGACTTCGACAACCGCGTCATCGAGCATCTGGTGAAGGTGTACAAGACCAAAACCGGCACCGACGTGAGCCGCAACCAGCGCGCGATGGGTAAACTGAAAAAGGCTGTGGAGAGTGCGAAGCGTACACTGTCGGCTCAACAGAGCGCGCAGATCGAGATAGAGGCCTTTGAGGGCGGGAACGATTTTGCGGAGACACTAACGCGCGCCAAGTTTGAGGAGCTCAATATGGATCTGTTCCGCAAGACCATGAAACCTGTGGCGCAGGTTCTGAAGGACGCCAAAGTTGGCAAGCACGAGATTGACGAGGTGAGTGCCAGAAATGAGATACATCTCCAACTGCATTTGTAACGTTTGTTCTCAGGTCGTACTGGTTGGCGGGTCCACCAGGATACCCAGAGTGCAAGAAATTCTCAAGGAGTACTTCAACAAGGAACCTTCGAAAGGCATAAACCCTGATGAGGCTGTTGCCTACGGTGCCGCTGTCCAAGGCGGAATACTGTCCGGTGTCAAAGGCAGCGCTCCTGTTATCCTCATTGACGTCAATCCCCTCACCCTCGGAATCGAAACCTCTGGCGGCGTCTTTACGCCTATCATCAACCGGAACACTATCATTCCCACTAAAAAGAGTCAAATGTGTGTCACTTTCTGCCTATTTTAATTATGAATGTCCCTAACACCAAACAGCTTCTCAACTTCAGCTGACAGCCAGCCAACCGTCTTGATCCAAGTGTTTGAGGGCGAACGGGGGCAGACGAAACACAACAACCTTTTAGGCAAATTCGAATTATCTGGCATCGCTCCCGCACCAAGAGGTGTACCGCAAATCGAGGTGACTTTTGATCTCGACGCTAACGGCATCATGCATATCACTGCTTCCGACAAGGGAACGTAAGTATCTCCCTTGTGCTTGATGACCCTACAACGACATCTGACTGGTCCGACAGGGGAAAGACGGAGTCCATCACGATCACAAACGACAAGGAGCGCTTCAGTAAAGAGGAGGTCGCACGTATGGTGGCAGAGGGTGAGAAATTTGCCGCGGACGACGAACTGCACCGCAAACGCGTAGAAGCGCTGAACGGCCTGTCTTCGTTCGTATACAACTTGAAAGGGCAAATGGCGGACAAGGAGGGGCTTGGAGGCAAGCTTGACGAGCACGATAAGCGAGTACTTTTCGGTGTGGTCACGGAGGGTGGGGAATGGGTTGACGAGAACGGACAAACGGCATCGTTGGCGGATTTGGAAGAAAAACTGGCAGGTGGGTTGCATTTGGCACGGAGTGATAATGATGACCGCTGACCCCTTTTTGTAGAGCTCCAGGGAACAGTCAATCCTATCACGACCAAGATATACAAGGATAGTTCATACTCTGAGCCAACTGACGACAGCTGGAGCGGGCGGGTTGATGACGAGCTTTGATGGAGACGATGCTAATTGTACAATATATTTCGAGACTGGCAATAGATTACGTCCAAAGCTGATGATAAAATATCAATATATATAAGTCGAATGACGATCTATCAACGTACTTGAAAGAATGGGCAGGAATTAGCTAGACAGGGAGCGTGTGGCGCCGGCTCTCGAGCCAGTCTGCAGCCGAGAAGACGAAAGCAGCCCGATCTGTGGGCTGCCTAATCCCTGGTTGGGAAGTGAGTTTCCTCGGTCGGCGAGACAATGACTTCTTGGCAAGACGGTCCCATGCATCGAAGGATTGGGATTCTAAATGTTGATTATGGATCCAAACGGGGGCAATGTTGTATTGGCGAGGTGTACGAGGCGGAAGGTTGAGGGGCAGTTCTTCGATTTTGACTTGCCCACTCTGGGCAGGCTTGATATCCTGATCGATCTGAGCCCGTTGGTCCTCTGACTCCTTGGCTTCCCGTACGAACTCGGCCTTTGGGGGTTTGACCGGCTTTTCATCGTCTGAATCGCTAATGCTGAGGTCAATAACCTCAGATGGCCCCAGAACTTGGATTTCGGGTGAAAGTGCGACAAGTGCGCAACGAGCACACTTCCAGTCCCATGGAACAGGATCTGTGTTTGATTTCCTTGCTTTGAGCGCCTCGTTGTGCTTCTGAACGATACCGATGAGAATTTTATCTGTAACGGGTGGCTTGTGACATCTGTGATGATATAGCGTAGAACAGGATAGGCATTGGAGTAAGAAGTTTGCTGGAGTACTCTTCGTCTCCGCACAGATGGTGCATGGCCGGAGCATGGTAGAAATGACGCAAGACACGTGCCAGAGTGACGCACTTTAAATTTGGTCCCATACATAAACTGTAACACGACTGTGCATTTCGCAACTTCCCACCTCCCACCACCATGGCTGACTCCTGGACAGACGGTATTCTCCTCAAAGTATGTCTTTCCACGTCGTCTTCGTCGTTGCTGACCCTCCAACGTATAGATTGTCAACCTTGTCACCTACTTCCTCTTCCTGGGTTCAAACATCTACACCGTTGCCTCCCCGGAAGACATCTATTTCCATGGCAAGGAAACTTACCTGACTCCTGCTCCATGGGCGTTCCTCATCTGGTGCGCAACAGTCCCGTTGTCTCCAGGGGCCCTTCATTCGACCTTTCGTTTAACAGGTCTCTGATTCATATTTTACTCCTTGGCACTGTTATCTACCAGTTCTTCCCCGCCGGAAAGCGCGTCATCATTGACGGTATATCCTGGCGTTTCCCCCTTCTGGCCGTCTTGAACTCTATCTACGTCAACCTTTGGGCAAACCACCAATTCATCCTCGGTATGCAGGTGCTCCGCCGCTTTCCCCTATATTGGCTGATGACCCGTTTTAGCTTTTGTCCTGGCTCTTTTCGTTAGTTCGGCCGTAACGGCAAGTTGTTTCTTCTTGGATGTTTCTTAGTCTGACGTCATGTCCAGCACATCTATTACATCGTCAAGAAGCACCATTCACCTCAGAAAACCGCTGACGAGCTCTTCATCCACCTTCCATTCTCCCTCTACCACGGTTGGACTACTGTCCTCGTTGTCCTTAGTGCCTTTGAAGCCTTCGGCGTAAACGCACTCGACCATCGTGCTGGTGTCTGGACAAAGGTCTTCGTCTTCCTCGCCCTGTGAGCTGGCTATCTTTAGTCATGAGAACTTTTATTGACCTTACATGCCCAGCTTTTTCCTCGAAGGTACTGCTGCCACGTACGCCTTCTCTACCCCTGAGGGTGATCTCCCAGCCTCCATTGCCATCGCTTGGTCATTGTGGGCAATTTTTGCCCACCAGACTGGGTCTGCATTCATTCATTGGAGTGCACTCGCATTTTCCATTCTCGCTCTCATCTGGGTTGCCAAGGGATCTTACGGCCTTTTCACTCGCTCGCGTAATGGTCGTATTGCGCTGTCTGATGAGGAGAGGGCTCCTCTTGTTGGATAGACGTGTGCTATTCTATCTAACAACAATCAAGTTGCTTGGACAATCCGCTGATATTTCGTGTTACTTTCAATCTCGATACCGTGTTCCCTTGTACAATAGTATTATCTAGTGCTATCAATCTTGACTCATATCCAATTGTCGAGCTAGTGCAAGCTTACGGCTTCTCTCGTCGTATGGTTACCTATATACACCGTATTACGAAACGTAGTTATATCCACTGTGGATATCAAAAAGTCTTCCTAGAATCTCCACAGATGCGAGCGCCTTGTGGTCATGCGCCACATCTATTATCAGAAACTAGGACAGATGTGTAAAGGAAGCGCAACCAAGGTGTAGCAAACATAATGGGCACACCGGAACCGCCGATATCAATCAGACAATATGCATCTTTTCAAGAACTTATATAGAACTTATTCTCTCTCTCTCACCTCTCCACAATAGATCATGCGGCGGTACGCACACGCCGAATGTAATAATTATAACCGTGCTAAATTCGGCCATCAATATTGTCGCTTACACATCTAATAAATAAAAGATAAAGAGTAATATGTAGAGCCTTCAATGTGTCCAGACTAGGAAGGGGGACTAGAAACACGAAAGTCAGGAAAAGATGCTGAGCAACGATGAATAGAATCATACACAGGGGGGACAGATGTTTGCGGGCCGGGTTGCGCGGTGATCGTCGGGAAAGGAGACCTGGCGCACTGGAAACAGCAGTTGGGTATTTATTCTGGAATAGAACATTATAAGATACTCACAGCATGCTCTATGTCTTTCATGACCTTCCCAGCAGGGAGGTGCACGGTGGACTTGAGTGCAGGGGGGACTGGCATGACTTCAGAGCAGTCAACCATTTTGGCCTTGTTCTGTCCCAGAAGCGACATCTTCAGCATGGCAGCTGCAAATTCGGACTGCATCTTCGCTTGGTTGTCTAGGAACATGAGTTGTAAGGGGGCGCGTTGTCACATGCCCGACGTAGGGGCGCTCACTCGCGAAGGATTGCCACTGGCAAGCAGTTCTTGCGTCTAACTGTGGCGTTAGTTGCTGTTGCAGCCGTTTCAAAAAATAGCCGTACCTCTGGCAATCTGGAGCAGAGTTACGGTGCCGAAGGTCAGATTCTAATGATACATCTGACATGACAGAAATTCCTACGTCGTGGTCGGACTGGAGACGTAGCTCTCCTGGGAGAGGTGACTGAACCTCGCCTTGGTTACCTCCGGTGCTGTTGATAACTACGAGGTAAGCGCTCGGCGGACCAGAGATTGATGGATTTACTAACCCAGGGAAGGAAGTTCCCGCTAGCAGAACTTCGACGAAGACTTGAGTGTCAAAATCACCAGGGGTGGAGTCTAAGGGCGTGCTGTGTCGAGAGATTTATGACCAATGTAATCGTGATAGAACACATGGCGTACCCAGGGATCTGAGATGATGTCAGGTGTGAAGGGTATGCAAGATGACTTGAATATTTACCGTTGGATCAACGTGGTCAGCTGCAGCGACTGAGTGGCTGAGAAAGTTCGAACTCAATTTGGGGGCAGCGAGCAGCTGAGGTGACCTTACGATGAAAGAAGAGCGACAACTTCATTCGGTGAGAACCCTGCATCGGCCATACGGGCGAGGATTTTGGTAACAGAATCTGCGACGAGTGAATATTCGTGGTTCATTCTAGAAAGCAGCTCGACTTACCAAAAGGTTCGGGGACCAGGTTGTCAGGGGAGGGAGCCTTGGCCGCAGGTCGCCCCAAGAAGAATTTGAGACGGGGTGCACCTGGGCAATTTCCTACGCCCACTGCCCCTGCGAATTGAATGCTAGAGAGGTTCCTATCAATAGTGCCGCGACCATTTCAGGTTGAGTACACTGACAAGTCACCAGCGGATATGTTATGCTTTGCAACGAAGGTCTTCTGCTTTTCTACGATATCGTCCACGCCGTTGTTAGCATGGTACGCGGTCTCGATATCGGAAAACGTCATGATTGAACCATCGGCGCCACCACCACTGTAGGTAATCAAATGGGTTTAAAATTCATGCAACCACCAATAAAACTCACCCATTCTTGGGGGAGAACCCAATGGCGTCGTGGAAGGTCAGACGGAGAGACTCGTGCACCTGAAACTTTTATCAGCCATGGCTGATAATCAAACGAGGTCGGACTACTACTTCTTCACCACACTCGCCTCCGTCGAAGAGGTTGGCTTGTATGTCTTCGAGAACGGGGAACAAAACACAGCACGCAGCGTTCGAAACGGTATGGACACCGTCCGGACAAGTGGTACGCTTCGGGACCGCAGCTTTTTAATGGAGGAGTCAGCGTCAAGAGGCAACGATGGCAAGATGCTCGCACCTTGGGAAACGTGAACAATGCCTATAGTAAGCAGAGACGTGGCCAGAAATTTGAAAGCCATGTCAACTCTAGTGAGATAGAAAAGGAGGGGATGTTGGGATATGCTATGTATCTGCGCAGCCCTTTATACCGCTGGTCGAAGGTACGAGAGCTGTATGATAAATCGAGTGAGTAGGTGAGAAATCGCGATGGGTTTCCCGTTCCTTTGGTTGCGTACATTTGTATAACGTTCCATGAATGAGTCAAGGCCGAGCCATTTGGTGCTAGTTCTTCAGGCGAAAGGTGTGAACCGTTCGGCGGTCGTTACGCATATGAAAAGTTGTGATCAAAATGGTGAAAACGACGCGTTCCAGCGATATTTTTAGGACCGTGTGCGGTTTCGTATTGGTCCTCAGTACTGGCTATTTCAAACGCAACGGGTCACGAATGCCTTGTACTGCTTTTACCATACAGGAAGAGTCACATTGCGCAGGTTGCCGATATTTGAAGCGAACTACTTACAGCTCAACGATTTGTATTCCATGTGAGATGGCCGTCTTGGCGTTGACGAAACATTGGGTGCGTTGATGCCGCTGTGTATACGTAGCATCACTGGACATATATTTGGGTCCCGCATTTTCATTTGTTCACATAGCCACATGCTGCACAAGGTGGGCAGTCCAAGGCAAGTTACCGCAGTATTTGACGACTGGTAAGCGCCCTGAGAGTTGGCAGCTGCCAAATCGGGGTCCGAGTATGTGATGTTTACATGCAACCGCCAACTTAGAGACAACCGTCTGTCTGGTCGCATCGGACAACACACCAACCTAGTTTAGCTACCGATGAGCAAGGTATGATTAGCTATGGCCTGGGCGTCGACCGTACCTGAGAAGAACGAAAGAGGGGATTCGATGACCGAGTAATTGAGCTTTTCATCGATCAAGGGCGAGCAACAAGGCGAGCAATGCCCGACTGATTACTGTGGCATGGCATTATGGGCAGTAGGGGTCGGCCAGCACTCGCCGATTTCAGCTGAAGGGTTCACCATGCTAGCGGAGGTCTGCACAAGAGGGTTTGAGGAAACCAAAACAAATAGAAATGTTGCAAGTCGTGTTGCACCGCTGCTATCGAGTTTAGAAATGGTCGAAAATAGATGCGTCGACGTCGGAGCAGTGCAATGGTATGCGGCTGCGAGCAAACCCGAGCACCTCAAGCTTCGAGACCTGTCCAGGAGAATGGAAGGCCCCGATCATACCCGAATATCTGTATATATGGTTGTGCTCCGAAGAGAGTTGAAACAAAAGGCGCTCGGCCTTGTGACAAATTGGGCGGAACTGAGATGAGTAATGTGCTTTATTCGGTGAGCGAGGTCCGTGTTTGCTACAAAGTCATTGCAAGAGATGTCGGGGCTTGGATCAGCGACGACTGGCATAGAGACAGCAGGTGAAAGCAAAAATTACCTTGCCCTGTCTCGAACGCTTATAAGTAACCTTCCCAATCAAACAATGTATTCTAAACTCCGTCATACCTCGTCTCCCCAGAGTCCTGAAGGGATGTGAATTGGAAAATCTACATTCACGCCGTGGGCGTAAAATAGATTATTGCGAATCGACGTTTGTTTGGTTGTCGTTTCTACAAGTCTGGCTCAGTTACAATTAAGAATAATTGAATGGATCGAGTTGTGTGGACACAGGGCAAGGTATTACTATAATTCGACACTGCGAGGCGACTCGGACGGCCCCTAGTGAAAATGTTGTCACACCTGTACGTTACCTGAGAGCACGTGGCGTGACTTTACTCGATTGTTGTCAAGTTGCAATTTCACGTACCACTACTACTATTACTACTACTACTACTACACAGACTACGGAATGGCCAATACAACACCTGTAGACACCTCTCCTGGTACGATCTATAATTTCATCCGATCAAGCGCTGACCATCTTAATAACAGAGGTCATGCTGACCTTCTATCGTCGCCTTTATCCTTTCAAATCTATCTTCAACTGGCTGAATCATGAACACACCCCGACGCGTCTTTTCTCAAACCGAGAATTCGCGTTTACCCTCCCCGGAGATGTGTATCTTCGCTACAACAGCTTCAGCACAGCAGAGGAGCTGAAAAAGCAAGTTTGCCATCTAAACCCAACACGGTTTGAGGTTGGACCCGTGTATTCTGTGAGAGTACGTCCTTGGAAATGAATAGAGCTGTCGTAGCAACTAATCAATATAGCTTAGCCAAAGGATAAGAAACTCACGCGTCCGGGAGCGTTCACTCCACTGCAACGCGAGCTGGTGTTCGACATTGACATGACTGATTACGACCCCGTTCGAACGTGTTGTTCAGGCGCCGACATCTGCAAACGCTGCTGGACTTTCATATCGCTGGCGGTCAAAGTTCTAGATGTTGCAATACGCGAACAATTTGGATACGAGGATCTTCTTTGGGTGTATTCTGGTCGGCGTGGCATCCATTTGTGGATTTCGGACAAAGAGGCAATGGACTTGACAGATGACCAGCGGAAGTCTCTAGTCGGCTGGATGACTGTTAATCATGGTGGAAAGGAATCAACCAAGAAGTTGAATGTGCGCTTTGGCTCGCGGTCACTCCCACCACCCTTACAGTACGTGTTATTTGCTTAATTGTAGGTCCTACTTAACCTCGTCTAGAGCGGCTGTCGAGATCCTTAAAGAAACATTTTCCGATCTCATCCTCAGTGATCAGGATCTCTTTGCTTCCGAAGGGGGCTACGAAACCCTCTTAGAGCAGATCCCTGACTCGCAAACCGTAGGGGACTTGCGTGCGAAGTGGTCGGATGATCCTGGCCGCTCTTCTGAAGACAAGTGGCAAGATTTCAAAAAGGAAGTCAAGGGGTACGAAAAGGGCTCTTCACAGCGTGTACGTTCAACTTTGTTCTGAATTCGTGCAACTTGATGAATGTCCCCAGAACAACCTCTTAGCTGCAATGGAGGATATCATTCTGTTCTACACATACCCACGCATTGATGCCGAAGTGTCGAAGCACAGGAACCATTTGCTGAAAGCTCCCTTCTGCATTCATCCCAAAACTGGGCGCGTCTGTGTCCCGGTCGACCCTGCGCACATTGACGATTTTAACCCAGAGAGCGTCCCTACGGTCGGCCAGTTGTTACAAGAATTGGACGCTGTCGGTAGATCGGAAGGCGAAGCTGGGGAACACCACTCGGGTAATACCTGTTTTTGGCTTTTTGACTCTGTTTATTAGACCTTATGATGATTTTAGATTGGGAGAAAACATCCTTGAAGCCCTATGTTGATTTGTTGGACAAGCATGCCCTGCGATTAATGGAACGTGTGAGGCAAGAGAAGCGAGGAAAAGGTACATCAATTTCGTTGCCCTCTGCTGTTTGTTCTGGGCTCATCGGTGGTGCTATAGATACATCTTGGTAGTTTTATCTGTCTGCGGCACTGGCAATGGCCCTCGAGCAAGCCGTCCACACGACATCATCCCCACCTGACACCCCTATCTATATTGTTTTAGAGCCTCAGATGAACCGCTCGGCACTCAAATCGTGTTTGGTACAATCGGAGTCACGAGGGGGCGCACACATGCAGAGGCATTCAGTCGCAAACGGCCACCCCAACCCCAGTTATACGCGCTGTCAATAGTAGATACCCGTAGCATCAAGTACGCAAGTGGAGCTGGATAGATTGCCCTCAGTATCAAACGTGCATGAGATCCAATATAATTCATTCAAAGCAAGTATGTAACAGAACATTGACGTGGTAGAACAGCTGACGCATCTAATTGTAAAAGTTATATCAATGTACCCCCAAAGGACATGAATGCAAAGAGCATAGATAAAGCGATAAGAAAATGGCATGAGAAAAGTCTATAGTGTTTATTCAGGGAGCCTGCCCCATTGCTTCCACGATCTCCATATCCAGCCACCTGGAGACCACCGGATGTACATCCGAATTCAATGGTAAAACGTCGAGGATCCGACGCGCGACGGTGATCGCGCACTCCTCTGCTCGTCCAAAACCGGACAAGCACTCCTTACGGTACTGAGTCGCGGAAAGGCCAATCAGACTGCTCACAGAGGTATTGATAGATGCCCCACAGGTAGGTGCCTGCAAAACGACAGGCAGCGCAATGAGGAGCGGTACCTCAGTTGCAAGGACCTCGAGCTCCCGTGCATCTTGGTCCAAGCGCTCCTGCGAGTCCACTTTGGCTGGGACCGCATGCACTGCGTCAAGTAGAGCTGGCAGTGCTTTGAGCCCTTCAAAGGCATCATCAACGACCTCCCGCGCTAGCCTTGTGCTCTCTTTGTTTCCTACTGGCAATGGAAGTAAACTGAGGAGGTCGTAGAGAGCGCGAGCATCGGCGGCAGCTGATGCTGGTGTTAAAAGTGTTGGCGGGGAGGGGGGCCGAGAGGGAGGGAGCTTGATGGTAAACCTGGCTGCTGGTGGTGTGAGTGGAGGCGTGGTCGATCCTCTTTTCTTGATCGTGGCATGGGTTATACCTGGCGAGGTTGGAGGCGACACGGCCACGTATGGGCGGTGTGCCAAGGCAACCAACCCTCGCCACACGATCGAGATGAGGAATGTGGCAAGCGTCGTCTGAGACACAGTGGAGGTGGTACACCTCACGATGGCTTTGGCATAGATGGGCATGACTGCTTGTAATGCAACCACGGAAGGATGGTACACCGGCGAAGCTTTGGCACCAGGGGCCGCCTTGGCCCCAATTGTCGTGTTCGGGGTTTCGAGCGCCTCCAGGACCGGCATCAATTCGTTACGGATAGAATTGATCAATGGGCCAACTACCCTGTTGATAAGAGACGCAAGACCTTCGCGAATCGGCTTCAACCCATCGCCGCGCGCATCAACATCTGTTCCTAGGTCGAGTTCATCGAAAGTATCGAGGAGTTCTCCAACGAACGTGGCGATGGCGGCGGCATGCACCTGAGTAGGGTTCAAGTTGGGTGAATGTGTCGATGGTGCAGGCGCATGCTGGAACGCAGGCGACGAAATAAGGGGAAGGAGATGCGCAGACAAGTTTGTCAAAAGCACGGACAAGGGACGGTGTAACGTGCGAAGGAGGGCTCTGTGTAGATGTGGTGAGTCTTGAGTGGCCTTCAACTCCCTGCAAGTTTTTAATAAGGCGACCGCCATGAAAAGGAAGGCGCAGCACTCACGAAGCGATGAGACCACCAAGTGCATGTCCACGGCCTGCTGGAATTGGGCGCTTTCCAAAAAGTTGTTCGTTCGCGGCTGCTGGGCCAGTAGGTTGAGCAAGGGCCTTGGATACCGCTTCACTCAACTTGAGGTTGAGCATTTCCAAATAGGACCCGTCTTGGACGAGGGTGGTGGGTGCAGTGGTCATGGAAAGACCGGGGGAGGGAGATGGGCGCCGGAAGCTGCTCAAGGATAACTTATTGAGAGGACGGGCTGCGCGCTCGAGACCATTGCTTGAGCTAGGGTGAGTAGGGGGTGAGGTGACGGTCGAAGGGGCGGGTGAGGAAGGGCGGCTAGTGGGGCGGAAAAACGATGGATGCTTGAGGACATTCATCGTGAAGGAGGATAGCGGAGCGAGTGGATCCGGATTTGGGGGAGGGAAAGTCTATTGTCTAGCGGTCTATGTCAAGAGGGCAAGTTCCAACCTTCCAAGAAGAGAGAAAGCAATTATCCCATTGATTAAGCAAGAAAAAGATGAGAAGTGTGTGCGTCAGACTGAGAACGCTAGGGGCCCTAAGGAGGTCGGTCCGTATCAACAAGGCGGAATGCAAGGGGTCCGAAGGGAATTGTGATAATGTTGTGTCTCAGAGTGCTGTTAAGAAAGAAAGATAAGTGGCGTAAACTAACAACACAGATTCCAGCGGGGACTTACTAGGAAAGAAGAACAACCATAGATTGTGGAACAAGTTACAAGCCTAAGCTTCAGTTGTAAGAAATTTTGAAATGCCTTCTGTCTTTGTATTTAACTATCTTGAATTTTCTCACGCCCCTGATCCGACCTCCATGGCCACTCATATTTAGCGCAAATGCGTTTATTATAGCCAATGACATTATGACCACAACTATATTCCAGATGACCCACACTAACTCAATATCAATACACGTCTACCCTAGCTGTCCTTTTATCTTGACACGGAGTTCATCTTCACTGCACCGCAACCGCCATAAACAACTGTCGTCCTCTGACTCTTTCAAGCGTAGCACCGCTTGTGGCTGGCCCGGTGCAGCCTGAGAGACAATCACCTTCAAATCACCTGGAGTCGACGTCAGTTCAGGTTCAATCTTGCTCATCTGACATCGGCACCCGCACCTGGATACGGTGGAAGGTCTACAGAGATCACTCGCAAGCTAATAAGGCTCAAACCCTGTAGACGCTCAATTGCAACTGCAACAGATCCATTGAACCAGCCCCGCAAATCGCCGTCGTCCATCGAGGAATTCCACAATCTTTCGAACTCAATTCCAGCATCTATCTCTGACCCTGAAACTTCCGAAGGATCAGAGACGAAGGGTGAGTCCAAAGTTATCAGGTCCACTCGGGACGCCTGCATCATGTCAGGGCGCTGATCCAGCAAAAAAAAAGCAAACCGTACCAAATCTTCGATGGACTGGCTCTTCGACAGTTCAATCTTCGGAACTCCCTGCAAAATTTTCGGAAGCTTGTCGTTGTCGTCGTAGGAGACAAGGCCCGGTGATCTAACCTGTGAAGTAGTAGCGATGTTCAAATCTTGCCGGCTCGCTGCCAAAGTTAGCTCTCCAGGAGTTAACGTCTTCGACAAAGAATCAGCTGAGGAATCGGACCATCCTGAGTTAACGCGAGTCCGAGGCTCGCGGCCAGCAGCCATTCCTGCAGGACCCGGCGATCTTGATACATCTCGATTGCGCAATTTTGGCGCAGCCACTGGGGTATCGTATGCGTCGTACCTGAGTTTGCTCGCTGAGAGCGATTGACCGGATGGTACGGACAGCGTTGTGGGAGGGGCGGGAGGGGGAGATCGATTATTGGCTTCTACGAGTGCTGTCAAGAAATCGGGCAGCTACAAAATTGAATCGATGGTGTGGTCTGTGGCAAGCGGAGGCAGCTTACCGAAGAAGATCTGGACCTGTTCACTATCTCAATGAGCTTGTGTTTATTGGCTACGAGGGACGTGAACTGTTCGCAACGCTAGTACGCTTATAAGTACCTTCCGAGAACCATTGATGGAACATCTTCACCTGACGCAGGTGCCGTTTAGAACGTTGCCCAAGTTCGGTGACGGCATCGATAACCGCCGACGGGATATTATCACATTCTGCGGCAACACGTAGCATGGCTATCAAACATGCATCTTTTACGGAGGCTAGATAATAGTCAGGGTAGTACCACGAGTAAAAAGGCAGCGGCTTGGGCTCACGTATGCATGTTATTAGCTTGGATGAAAAACCTTCCAATATGTCCAATGGTCGAATAGCTAGCTTCCCGCACTGCTCCGTGGCCAACGCTGCAACAATCACAAGCGTGGTCTGAGAGAGATTCGTCTCAGGTTCCACTACGGAGGTCAGCATCGCAGTTGAGAAGCCGATGCCAAAGTCAACAGCTGCTTCGGGGGCATGGTATCAGTTTCTAGGAAGATTTGGTCCCGAACTTACCATGGTGAAGATGAGTTAATATGCTATCGACGACCGCCTCCAGGACGGGTTGTCCATCAGGGGATGCTTGCTCCAACCCCAACAACAAGTCTTTCAGCTCTCGTGCGAAAAGCTCTCCGTCTTCGCCAGATTGTATAATCAAAACCTCAATGATCCGAAGCCCGTAGGAATTCAAGTCCCCGAGGGACAAGCCAGTTGGGATATTCTGAACGGCTCGAGAATAGTAAGACGACACGATTCCCATGTCCACACGGCTCAATAATTTAATAGTCTGCGTTGATTATAGTCAGTAAGCACATTTTAAAGGTCGAGCAAATGTACACGTACCGTTTTGCGGATCAGGAGGTCCGAAGAGTCCAACAGCTGCATTATTCGTTCGACCTCCCAACCCTCGAGGACGGGGGGAACCTTGCCAGAGGTTCCTGCCCACAAGACAGGGTCTAGGCATTCTAGACATATCAGGAATAAATATATGTCATTGGGATCACGGGAGGTAAGCAAGGAGCGGATGTGGCGAATAGGAGAGTCGAAGTGAGCAGACAGCAGGCGCGCCGGATCTACGGTCGCTAACAGTGCAAAGGCGCCTCTCAGGACCACTGGGTCTTTGGGATCAGTCACGTCGGGAACATTCAGTAGCGAGGACATACCGCGATCGTGCTTCTTTGACGAGGAGCGAATCAGTCTCAAGAGGGTTGCAATGTTGTTCTCAGATAACCTGAGGCGAAGCTCCAATTCAGTGCATCGCACAGCTGTTATTTGGAAGCCAACGTTACCCGACGAAATGAAGCGCAGAAAGAATTTTAGCAATAAAGCCAGATTTATAAGACGCTGAAATATTTAACGTCGCAACGAAAAGTTCATTCACAAGCTCTCGGGATTTCGGAATAGGCTCCTCAATCTGATGAACGTATTATCAGCAGGAAACATCGCATGAGGAAACTTGGAAACTTGCCTGTATCATGCGCATGCACAAGGACAACGCAGCACTAGCAACATACAAGTCTGAGTCCTTGCACCTTGCGAAAACTTTCGGAACGATGCTTGATAACAAATGTGTATGGTGCAAAGCAAATGTTCTGTACGCAAGTAACGCGCGGCGCCGGACATGTGGGCTATATGATGTATAACAGGAAAGAACCTGGTCAAAGAAAGAGTTACGGTATTCTTAACGCACATACTGACGAATTATGTGAAAGGAGATCATGAAGACGCGCTTGAATGGCTGGAATAAGGTCTTCGTTCGAAGACGCGATGACGTTATCGAGGGCAAGGCAAATCCTGGGCACGTCCTCGTGCTCCAGATCCTTCAGGTCACGTCAGAATGGAAGTTTCGGCGGTCATTCCAAACACGTACCTTGCGCAGAGTGTTGACCAGCATCAACTGCAGTTCGTGGTCTGGGGGCATGACTTCAGCACAAAATAGATATCCTGGCCACCTTTCAGGAATTAAACACGATATTAAAAGCATGAAATCTTTACCTATCCTCTTTTGACCGATACTACGACCCGCCTCAGCAAGGGTGACCGCGTGTGGTAATGCAAAGTAGAAGCTGTCGGACGATAGAAGGCCATGCGACACACTTTTGTAGCAATAGAGAAGGGTAATCAAGCATTTTCTGCACTCCTCCTGTGTGGTACTACATCAGCACTATGGGGGATAGACTTGGAGAGTGAACTGCGAACAATGGAGAGGGTTGTGTTCGCAAGTTGATGTCGTATTGCCTCCACTTCCTCTGACAAGTGCTGATTTGCTGAGTGTGACGAGTCGGTATATTCGACCTTACGGACTAGAGAGTAATGTCTTCTGCTGCTCGCACCAGAAGAGATATACGGAGGAATCTCCATGCATGGACAAGATCGAAGTCTGTATGTAGTTACTCGACAAAGACAGGTTGCTGCAGTGACGAAAGTGGCACACTACAGCGACAAACACCTCTTGGTTGCCATCTTTCATGTCAAACGCGTCGAAACCAGTAACTGCAACGAACCAGGCGACAGCGCACTCGTTCAACAAGATTCTCAACCAGTCAAAGGTTGCTTCTAGATCTCGAGCCTCTGGAGAGGTTGACGATGGGACTAAGAAATTACGACGTATGATCCTTGTTGAAGGCATCCCATCTACGATCGTATGCCATCAAGTTCTCTCGCAGTTTGATTGTGAGGAACTGAAGAACTACTCCATACCAGGATCCGACTCTGCGGCCTCGAATATGGAAGATTCTTTTACGTGTGTCCGACCTCCCTGCCGAGACGTTCATGGGGTATGTCGCGCGTGGACCTTGTGAAGTCCGAGAGAAGATTAGAAACGACACATTTAGGTTCGGTACAGATAATTTTTCTGAGCTCGGGTGACTTATGCGTTTCATTAGAACACTGGCCACAGATAGAGGATTCAAGGAACGCGTTCGGGAAGATATGCTTGTGCGGTTGCTGGATGCCTTTGTCTGGAGAAATCACGGTTCGTTTTCTGTCACTCCACATTCAATAGCTAGCCAATGGACCTCTGCAGATAGGCAAGAGACTCATCAGCTTGGATTCACCTATGTGCAGGGCATGAACGTTCTCGCTGCCCCGTTCTTGTATACCATGCCTTCGGAACTCGAGGCCTTCTTCTGTTTCTCAAAGTTTATAGAAGAGTCTTGTCCTCTCTATGTCCAACCCACCCTTGAAGGGGTTCACCGTGGTTTGAAGGTACTTGCTTGTCACTAGACCCACCTTCACATCGATGACAATGTTTCGTTTTTAGCTATTGGACCGCTGTTTAAAGATCGTTGATCCTGAACTATTTGCACACTTACGATCAAAAAATCTATCTGCCGAAATATATGCTTTTCCATGTATGCTTGCTTTAGCCGGCTTCAATACGTTTGCTCACTTACAACTCATTGCTTATAGCCGTTCTGACACTATGTGCTTGCACTCCACCACTGAATCAAGTACTTCAACTCTGGGATTTCCTGCTGGCGTTTGGTGTCCATCTCAATGTGCTCTGTGTGATTGCACAATTGTTACTCATGAGAGATGACGTCATGAAATCTTCCAGGTCAGCAAACCTGTAGAAATTTCTGGGGAACATACTGACCTTCAGTACCAGCCCAATGCGTCTCCTTCGAACTTTTCCGGACCTTGAAGCTCTTCCTGTCATCGGTATCGCTGTTACACTCGTTCGAGATCTCCCCACCGAACTTTATGACGAACTTGTACGACATCCTTATGAGATTAAGACCTCCTAATACACAGATTCGTCACGCGGCTGTTCGCTGTGAGCGCGACCCCTCACTGCATAACATCATTTGTATCCTTGCCGTATGGTATCACCTCAATCTGCAGTCACGTGAGATCGAATTTGACGATATTCAAAATCAAAATGATCGACATCAAAATCCAACAACCTTCTTCACTTGGTGACTCTTCCTTCTCTCTTCATTCACCTTCTCACGACCTGCTCAACCATGGACACCCCGACAGAACCAGAAAAGGAGATCCTGGCCCAGGAACCATGCCTTCCATGTGTAACAATCTCAGGCAATGATGCCCCCCAAGGTACTATAACGACCTCCCGTCATTGATTAGCATGTCGTAGCTCAATATTTCCCAGAAATCTTCAAGAAGCTTAGTCTTCTTGATAAGCTGCTATCGCCCCTCATCATCTTGGTGATGATAATCGATGTCGTCATTGGCGAGTTCGTGCCGGGTGTTCAAGCAGCGTTTGACACCGTTCGTTTCAACAGTGTCTCCGTCCGTAAGTCAATAATCTCTCACACATTCGACAGTACCTTATTCTACTCCTCCAGCTATTGCAGTTGGTCTCATTGTCATGATGTGGCCTACCCTCACAAAAGTTCAATATGAAAGACTCCCGGAACTATTCAAAACTTCACGCATGTGGATTCATATCGGAATCTCGCTATTCTTGAACTGGATTGTTGGCCCGTTTGTTATGCTAGGAGTCGCATGGGCAACGCTACCCGACCTACCCACCTACCGAACTGGTGTAGTCCTAGTCGGGCTTGCACGCTGTATAGCTATGGTGATGATTTGGAATCAGCTGGCAAGAGGCGATGGCCAATATTGTGCTATCCTCGTTATCATCAACTCAGTGTTGCAGATGATTCTCTACTCTCCATACGCTCTTTTGTTCATCAACACTATTGGTGGTGGTGATCACCCGGATATTCACGTATCCTATGGTTCTGTCGCCATATCAGTACTCATTGTGTGTAATTTTTTTTTATGCTACCTTGAAACACCTGTTTACCAACTTCTTATGCAGTATCTCGGCATTCCCCTCGGAGCTGGCGTCATTACTCGGTACACCGTCTGGTACTTGACAAGCAGAACCTTTCTGGATACGAAGTTCCTCCCTGCTTTCGGACCTCTTGCCCTTATAGGGCTCCTTTACACCATCCTCGTTATGTTTGCATATCAAGGCCACCACATTGTCCAGAACATCGGTTCGGTCTTCCGAGTATTTGTGCCAATGATACTGTATTTTGTGATTATGTGGTCGGGAGCCTTTGCGATGATCTTCTATTTGACGCGGAAAGACTCTAGGCCAGAAGCTACTTTTGGATACGAGATGGCTGTGGTACAGGCCTTCACTGCGGGTAGCAACAACTTTGTGGGTATCCTATATGTGGCGCCTCGCTTAAAGCTGAAAGAACTTGATTGTCACAGGAGCTGGCAATCGCGGTGGCCATTGCTGTTTACGGGGTCAGCTCGGACCAAGCGCTAGCAGCAACCATCGGACCACTCGTTGAGGTCCCGGTGTTGCTCGCTCTTACGTGGGTGGCGCTTTTCCTTGGCAGACGATTAAAGTGGACACGGATTGAAGACAGGAAGCAAAGCAAGGTCTGAAATATATTACAGAAAGTACATGGATGGAGGGAATACAAAGCGTGTCACATATGCCACATACAACCAATGAGAACAAAACAATCGAATCCTAGAGCAACTGTGAGTAAGCAAACTTCCGGAGGTGCATGGCAAAAAACGCACTAATAACGTCGAGCCTCATGCCGTAAGGGTTGTGAAAATTCTGGGGAATCGGAACGCTGGCGCGTATGTGGTCGCGGCGAGTCAAGAGCGTCCTTTGCGCCACTATCGACGCGTTCGATGAGATCGCGGCAGTCCATGATCCCACCGCAACAGTTAGAGGTAGGACTAGAAGACCTACTCTCGCTGCGGTCGTCTACGCCGACTGAAGGGCTGACAACGGAATCAGGAGAATCCTCTCTGTATAAACGCTTCCTGCGAGGCAGATTCTGATAATGACTACTCGAAGGATCCGATGGTGGATAAGCATAAGGGGGGGATGGAGCAGGAGATGGAAACGAAGTATGGCGAAGGCCATTTGCAGAATTGGAAGGATTCTGGGAAAGCGGGTGATTTGTCGATCCGGCTCGTGACCGACTATCTTGAGATGAATGGCGTTGTTCGGGGAACGCCAACTGGTGGAAGCGAGCAAGGGAGGCTGATGCAATTGAAAGATTATGCAATAGCTCTGAAGAAGCATGCGCCTGCATAATTATAAGCTTATCGGTCGAAAAACGGTAAAGCTAATTATAACGTACAGTCTGTGAATCCAGAGATAGTGGTGCTGCGGCTTGCCCAGAGCGTGCGGCAACGAGTTCATGGCGTAGGTTGGTATTCTCCTCTTCTGCCCTGCGAACGCGCTCCTCCAGGTCGGAGACATACTGTGCTCGTCTCGCACGATAGTCCCTTTGCTGAACGAGAGCACGAGTTGGCGGGATAGTTAAATCTTTCTTACGGCCCCTGGTCATCCTGGACGTCCGGCTGCATGTAGGGTAGAGGGATTGGGCTGATGAAGGTTGGGGTTCAAGAGTGTGATGGGAGGGAAGGTCCCCAGCAAGACTTGGAGGTTGGGTGACAATCGGCATGAATTGCGCAAGAAATGGCAACACAGGTTCCCACATTCAAATCCCTTTTGATTAGTGAATTTGATTGAAGTCAAATCGGGCTGCCACATGGCGAGATAAGCCTGCTAAGGCCAGAGCCAAGCAATTGTCAACAGCCCACATAGGATCGGTTGGGCGGTTTCTACATGCAAAGGTTGCAGCGTTATCGGGCAACCTGATTGGTCTTGACAATTATGGGAAAAGGTATCCAAACATTGCTCTTGAAAAGGTGCGACGGCCGAATGGAGTTCAAGAAAGCGCCCCTGGGTAATTCAAGATCTATTTGGCCGTCACTTCTACACCCCAGACTCGCCTGAAAAGAAAGGACAGAAGGACATCCGCTCCAGGGGTTTCTGTTATGCATAGAACACCCGGGCATTTGGGCTTGACCTTCGTATCCTCCTCCGTTTCCACCTGGGCAGGAAGAGCGCTTGATTCCCAGATGCCATGCTTTATATTCTTCTTGTCCATCTCGGCTTGAATTTCTGCGCGGTTTGCTCCAGGCGAGTACGCAGACTCATCCTCACGTCTGTCTACTACCAGCATTCCTCGAGTCAACTCCCCCGTGCTGGTAACAGGTGAGAAACTGCCGTATTGGGATCAAGACCAACGTACCGCTCTATATCGAAGATCTTTGACCTGGCCTTCCAGCTGGGAGATAATTCGCAACCAGGCGGGTTTTCTATGGCACACCAGACCGCAGCGATATCGTGGAGCTCCATTGCATCCTTCCCAAAGCTCAACATGATTTCACGTGTCCGTTCAAGGAATGAGCTTGTAAAGTGGACCAAGGGTGATTTCTCTGAAGCTGATGAAGGAACGGCAGTGGAGTGGAATGACGGGTCTATTTGATCGGTGTATGCTTGGAAGGGAAGTTCGTGAGGCGTCGTAATGTCCAGGGGAAGGAGAAGAAAGCGATCAAGTGGTAGTCCCGAATGGGGTTCCAAAGATAACAAAACATCCTTGACTGCAAAGGGGTCTGCGAAGAAATTGACTATCATATGGATGTTAGTCAGGGAAAGGTGCCGAGGAAAACCCCACCTACACTCTGCCACGGGGCTTGTGTTTCCAGGAACGTCAAGCGCACCGCCCATACAAACAATTCGGCCAATTCTTTCCCGGATTATATCACCACCCTTTTGCATCATACATGCAAGATTCGTGAGGGGGCCCAGCGCGATATAGGTGATAGATCTCTGAGGATACGAGCGGATGAGTTCCAGGGCTACATCCACACCCGGCTTCTCGGTCAATTGAAGCTGTGGGTGGTCCTCTGACATTGTCTGGAGGGGAATATCTAGTTCAGGGTGTCGTTCAGAAATCCCACCCAGTCCATCTCTATTGACAGGGTCCGTCAGATATCTAGGGCGAATGGCAAAATCATATACCTTCCATGAAAATATTGAGCACTGTGTAAATCACCCTTGAGGGGCGTGTGGCTGCCTTTGGCTAGAATCGGTTTGTTCTTAGATGAGAAGTTGGGAAATCGGTCCCGATGGGTTGGATTCTTATCGAAGTGGCGCGCGAGGGCTTCATAAGTCTTCAAGACATTTGATCTGCGGAGGAGTGGTGTTTTCAGAGTTACGGACACACAAACGTCCACCGAGAACCAGACTAACAGGGAAGCATTGATGTCCGTATTCCCTATAGTAAAACAAGATAATGACTTCAGCTAAGCTCTTGTTGGAATTGCCAGGTGAAACTTGCCGAACGACAAGATCACTGCTAATATCTCCAACTCAGGGGAAGCTAATGCGAGCAATCTGCCATCCAGGACCAAATTAGATCCAGTATACGATACATTGAGAACGGCCTGACGAACAGAGCGACAATGTCATCCACACCAGGGTCGGTATCAACTGAATACCAAGAGAGTTACGGAATCCGTCATTTGGAGGTAAAGGAGGACTTGCTGATTACAGGGATCTTCTTCTGCGGGGTGGCCATCGAGTGAACGACAATCGTGTAAGTGTGTATGTCACCAGAATCACCACGATACACATCTTCCAAAATATTGAATCCATAAAATATTGAGGCAAAATTGATACATATTATTTGTAACGATATTTTTCAGCATTCGATTCAACAACGTTCAACCGTAACAAGCTACAGTTCAATGTACATAAGGCCTGCAGGAGAGTAAAGGTTAGTCAAGCGAACGCAAACGCAAAGAGAATTATAACAAAGAGTAGTAATAAAAAATCAGAGATCTTGGTGGAAAATGTAGTCTCATTGAGCGTTTGCTCTCTGAAGTAGCAAATATATTTTCGTAATGCATCATAGAGAACAGAACGGGATGGAAGGACGGGACTTACCAGCTGGACATCGAATTGGAGCTTGAGGAGCACGATGAGCAAAACAAGGTCCAAAAGTTTTGTATGGGTGGAGTGGGGTTTGCCGAGAACTGTACAGTATGGTCACAGTGGCTGATGGTGTGACGTTACACCAAGTTGCAGGAAACTCGCCTTCGTCGTCCGCCAAATCCAGAAAACACCATGTCCGAATCGCTGCGTTTCCTCGGATCCCTCGAGGGCCACAAAGGATGGGTCACCGCCATCGCCACCTCCTCAGAAAACCCTGATATGATTTTGACCGCTTCGCGAGGTACTTGACAAACTGGACTGTTAGACATGTTATAGAATCTAATCACCATAAACAATAGACAAAACTATCATTGTCTGGCAATTGACCCGCGACGAGGATTCCTACGGCTACCCCAAAAGAATTCTTCACGGACACAACCACTTTGTTTCTGACGTCGTCGTCTCTTCTGACGGTCAATTCGCCCTCTCTTCCTCGTGGGACCACACACTCCGTCTTTGGGACCTCAACACCGGCTTGACTACTCGCCGATTTGTTGGCCACACCTCCGACGTTTTATCTGTCAGCTTCAGCGCCGATAACAGGCAGATCGTTTCTGGCTCTCGCGACAAGACCATCAAGCTGTGGAACACGCTGGGAGAGTGTAAATACGATATCAAAGATGATTGTCACTCTGAGTGGTACGTGGAATGAGAACAACAACCTGATTCCGGGCTCAGTCACAGTTTGTAGGGTGTCGTGTGTGCGCTTCAGCCCTAACGTCGTCAACCCCGTCATCGTGTCTTGCGGCTGGGACAAGGTCGTCAAGGTAAGCTGTATTCCAATCAATATTTTCAATTCCACACACCTTCTCCCCGCCCCACCATCTTATGATGTTCACCGAAAATTATATTTGCTACTTCAGAGGGCATCAGCTCGATGAGACCACATTTTCCACCAATATCTCCGATTCGTTTTGATATTACAATATTTCTTTCGGATGCCATCATTCTCATGTCATCTCTAGGTTTGGGAGCTTTCCAAGTTCAAGCTGAAGACCAACCACTACGGCCACACTGGTTACATCAACACCGTCTCCGTTTCCCCTGATGGCTCTCTTGCAGCCTCCGGAGGAAAGGACGGCATTACCATGCTTTGGGACCTCAACGAGGGCAAGCACCTCTACTCTCTTGAAGCCGGCGATGTTGTCAATGCCCTTGTCTTCTCCCCCAACCGCTACTGGCTGTGCGCTGCCACCGCCAGCTGTGTCAAGATCTTTGATCTTGAGAGCAAGTAAGTCATTACTCCCGTTCATGTGTGCCGCAATTCATTTCGTTTTCTTTAGGTCCATTGTTGATGAGCTCAAGCCTGCCTACACTGATGTTCGTGAGGAGGCCAGGCAGCCTGAGTGTGTCTCCATCGCTTGGTCTGCCGATGGCCAGACTCTCTTCGCTGGCTTCACTGACAACCAACTCCGCGTCTGGACCGTCACGTCATAAAAGGTTGTTCGGTGGTAGGCGGTTGTCGTACGATGTTTTGTGCTGTTCTTTCGATAGCTGCAAAAAAAATACACAAAAGGCTCAGGGTGCTTTCAACTCAGTATGCTTTGAACTGGTCTTTGTCTTACATCAATCGTCGTCAAACATCAAAAATGACTTTGTAATTCAAAGTTTTTCTTTTTTGCCTCAGCCCATCACAATGTCAGCGAAAGAGTTTGCTTCGCTGAGGTTGCGTTGCCTCTCTCTGAAGTCCCAGCGATCCAAGCCACCAAAATTGATTGACATGCCGAGGAATGTCATGTTGAACTGCAGTTCGCAGATGTGCGACCCCTGGACCCGCCAGCTGTCTCCGCTGGATACAAGTACAATAGTTCGTGAGCAGTCGTTTGAGTGGGGCATTCTGGACGTACGTTGCGGTGCCATAGATGTCTCCTTGTTGGCTGACGAGCCTAACGCATTGGTCCGTGTTTGATTGAGCATCATAAATCCAGATGTTCATTCCAGTGTATATTTCTTGCCACATTCCCTGATCGATTAAACGATTCGGTGGTTTGATACGACTTTCTCCTGTGGGTGGTGTCGGTGCAGGTCGAATATCCACATCATTCAAAAGGTGAAGGGCCTCCAGATTGGATATATTCTGAAAAAGAAGAATCTCCGGGACAGAGGGATTCACGATTTTGATGATGGGGGACGGCGGGCCTTCGAAGGACTCTGTATCGGAATCGGAGTCCTCATGTTGGGCTGTCGAGGATTTGGATACTCTGGCCTCATTTGTATCGGGTTCGGACTTTTTCAGACCATCAGCGAGATCTTGTTCAGCGTCCTGAAGTTTTGTGCAAAAAGCCTGCCATGCGTTTTCGTTGGAATAGTTCGTCCTAAGGAGGATCCCAAGTTCACGGCCCTCCAGAAGATAATCGAGTGGGTCATCATCCTCAAAGTCATCCTGTAAGTTAACATATTTGAATTTGAAACCATTCACGGATTACGACACGCACGTCCATTGAGGTATTCGACTCCATTGGCTCGTTGTTTTGAAGGACATTCTCCCAGAACTCTTGTAACACACGTAAGTGCCATCGCCTCCTCCCATATCCGGGGTATTGGGTTTTTATTGCGGGGTATCGGTTCTTTGGCGAGGATCAGGATTAGATTCCTTTTTCAGAAAATCGTCCTAACCGCGAATAATTGAGCAAGCCTATTATGCATTGTAACTTGAGACGTGAAACAAGGCAATCGGTTGGATCCTGAGGTATTCAGAAGTTTGAGGATGTGGTTCAAGGATATGGATAGACGAGTCGCGTGAGCAGTTCCGATCAACACAAATTCGGAGCCCAACGATGGCAATAACATGGAGAGAAGTTTGTGACATTGATTTTGAGGTGCACGACGCCGTGCGCAGCCTGTGTAATCACACGCAGGTAGCGTTATCCACTCAAACATGTATTATCACTTTTTGTCTCATGAAATTTCTGAGCTCTCATGCAATTGTTGAGCAAACTCTCGCCTACGGAGAAATTGGAAGTAAGTTGCCATGGGAATGCCGGTACGCGTTAATGGTAAAATATGGGCATTAGTCCGCTTGTGCCAACGTTTCGTAGGTAGCTGGGAACGGGGGCCACAGTTGCGTCCGACGAAGCTTATCAGTCCTGGGGCCTCTGGAATTCAGAAGCAGCCGTCTATGGTGTGTGGGGTATGTGTTACATGCAACAGGTCTCATACCGCAGAAGTTCGGGACCCAGCCAGGCGATCCACCACCTACGTGTACTGTAAGAGACCGCAATAATGTGCACAACATGGCACTACTTACAGCACTTATAAACGGGAGGGACAAGGCTGTTCCAATAAAGGGTAGTTGCCTCAAGAAGGTAATGACGACGGGGAAGAAGTCTCTGAAAGAACCATTTCGTCAATGATTTGGCAACGAGCCGACAAGGATTGCACTCACCCAAATAGATTCAAAAACCCGAATGTTTCAACAATCATCCCAACGAACGGCCGCTTGAAGAAGACAAGCAGAATTCCTCCCAAGAAACAAGCTGTGCCGCGTATCTTCTGTTTGCGGGCGAAAAAGTAGAATGTTTTCTGCGGGCCGATGATCAACGTCAAGCCAGAAACAAAGAGGATCTGCAAGTTGTGTCTGAGCATCTACGAGAGCAAACGGAATTCTCGTCATACATTGCCAAGTGCTAGAAGAGCGGCGTCGAAGAAGAGCATGACGCCAAGGAGCATGAACAGGCCACCAAAGGTCGTAAGAGCGACACCAATTTCTATGAGAGAAATGAGTTTGGCTTCCACTACAGAGGCGGCAAGACTCACTTTGCGCGTCAGACAACCACATCGTAAGTGAAGAACTGCAAAGAAAGATTAGAAAGGGAAGTTAGTCGTCAACGAGTGTGTCGTGGCGAGGAAGTAGTTGCGTGGAACTTTATTTTGACGTGACGGTGACGAAACGCGTTCGGTAGCCACGTGGCTCTCGACCTTGCGTCTTCCACACCACCACCTAGTTCTTCCTCTGACTTCGAGGCAACCCATCGGGATGGTTTCTGTACCCTTAGGCTGCTCTGTGCGATAGAGGCTTCTGGAGAAACCCAAGGAGACTCGAAAGTATTGATTCGGGATGGGACTCCATATGCATGCCTGAGGATATCCCATATATTGATCGAAGGTTTTTGAAGACCACTTGAAAGTTTGGATCCTTGATGCTCCAGACCTCGCTTGCCTTGTCCACTTGTACTTGCATACTGGTACTTTGTTTATGAATGACCGTCGATCATCGTGAAAGTCTTCCAAGGTCCAGATTCGCAATAGTCTACGACACTTGCTCTCGACGTTTGAGAAGGCGGTCTGGCTGCTACTGCTAGGTACACTCACTACTGTTACTTCCATCGCGAGTGTACCTCTAACCCCCCAATCTCAGGACTCATCCTCGCCATTACTTCGAGCAGTTGCTTCTCCCTGCCCAGGACACCTCAAGGATAAACACATGCGATCTGTCACGATTCGCATTGACAATGCCTTATGGCCAGGCTACTTCACGGCTTCTGCCACCGACTTCTACTATCGATAGCGGTTGATGCGAGCTGCATTTTGAAACGACCGTGCTACCAACACCCGAGATAGCGAGTATCCTGGTAGGATGGAGACCTGCTGCTCTCCTTCTGCTTTTCCCAGCAGGAACAGTAGAAGCACATGTAGCGCATGCCCCTCTCGTTGTGGTAGCTAAATTCAACACGTGTGCATGGTTATGCTTCGTTCAGAATCATGGGTTCAGGTGATTTGTCGTGAGCCGAATAAAGGCTCATTGTCTCGACGAAAGACGAACTTCACGGGTGTTGCCACTGCGTCGGAGACGGGGACAAAAGTCGTCTAGTCCAGAAATGGGACGGTTCTTATCAAAATTCACTTGTATCCCCACCCCTTGCTGCGTATCTATTCCGGTTCAATGTGAACTAGCTACAAAAGGCTATCGAAGTCTCACCGAGATTCTTACTGAATCACAACGACCGCGGACACTGGAGATATGACATTATGACATAGAGTGGAAAGAGAGGACGAACGTTCTCGGTAGTTCGATTTGAAAATACAATTGAAGAATCGAGGTCGTTCGTATGTAGTCCTAAACAGATATATCCACTCGCTACAGTAAAATACAATAGAAAGTCTGCGTCCAGCCTAAAGAATCTGTTTTAGTTGTTCAGTCATCAGAAGGAAGCCCATTGGACTTGAACTCACAACTTAAACAGACATTTAACAGCGAACTTGCTTCGCCCGTATAACCCGGTCAAACGCTTCTTTGATGGGCGTTCTGCGTGAGAGTACAGTGAGATGGTTATTCAAGTAAGGGCCCGGCAGGAGTGGATGGATTCCTTCGATGTTTGCATGGGGATTAACGGGGGGGAAGAAGGCGATTGCCTGCGGAGAAGGCGGGCGAGTGACCGTAGGCAAGTGAACGAGCGAGGAAAGTGCGGCGGAGGAAGAGGCTTGTGACACCGTTGATTGTGTGCGTTTACGGTCGCCGAGGCTCCAGTTGACGGAATCTCGGAGCCCAGAATGAACGGGGAGCGTAGCGACGGATCTCGCGGACGAGACGGATTGACGGCGGTGGGATGATGAGCTATAGTCTACGATACCTGGCGAAGTTACAGATGTCTTGATGCTCGATGACGGAGATGTCGATAGCTCGCCCGGGAAGAGAGATTCTGATGCGGACGATGAAGTTGAAGCATCTGAAATTACCGTGAGGGGCTCAAGGGGTGCAGGCTTTGTGGGTAGGACGTGTCCATATGAATGGCCGCGTATGAGGGGGTGCGGACGCAATGGATGCGGATGATCGCTTCTGACGGAATGGGATGATGGAGGTCGGGTGCTAGCATAGCGCCGACTAGGAACGCGAGGGCTTGGCTGACTAGGCGATGGCGTCTCGGGGGGCGAACGGACTCTGTCCACCTCGTTCTCCAATGGACGGTGGGCCTGTGGATGTGTTTGCTGCATACGTGGTGGGGGAGTTGTCTTGATTGGCGGTAAAGTAGGTGTACGGACATTGGCACGGCTTTCATGGCGGGGTTGTGGCGGCGGTTGCGAGGTCTCTGGTGGCGGCTCGGGCCGTGCCTGCGGAGCGTTGACCCCTGCAACACGAAAATCAGAGGGGCGAGCAGTCTCGATGCGAGGCAGAGCAGCGGGTTCTGCGTGCGCGCCGTTTGTTGGGCGCTTTGGCGGGGCCTGGCGTTCCCCGGTCAGTCGACGAATGGCTTCTTCGTCAGGGATGTCATCTGACTCGGATTCTGAGTCCGAGTGGTTCTGGTTGGGAGTCGCAGCGCCGCTCTCGCTGGATTCCCACCCCCCTTCTTCATCTTCGTCTTCTCCAGCGCTGGCTATAGTAAAACCAGCTTTCCCCTGTGCCTTGGAGTTTGAGGGTAGTGGGGCGCGTTGTTTGGGTACAAAAGGCTGGACGTGCTCTCGGGAGTGGACACGCTGAGCACTGGGCACTCGTGCTATGCCTTTGGGATGCCCTTGGTTAAACTGCAGGACATGAGAGTAATCGTAATGAGAGGCAGAATTGTGAATATAAGCTTATCATCGCATACATCATGAGAGGTGCCGTTTTTCTTCGGTTTATCCAGAGGTTTGGGTTGATGCTGCTCCTTCTGGGTAAATAGAAGATTTGCACCGAGTTTTGAGCTTGAGGAGTTTCTCGAGTGCGAGCGAAGGAGGCCAGTGCTGCCGCCCTTGTGGACTTTGGGCATGGTTGTGGAGGTCGATGTCAAGCTTTATAAATCCGGCCCGTTCGGCGGCGTCCAAATTTTGTCTCTCGATCACAAACGACCACCTTGTCGGCTATCCCTATAATTCTGCACGATGGAGAGAGTACAATTTCAGCAGGAGCAGGTAGGCATTTTTGTAACATGCTCTGCGTGTAATGAGACTCATTTGGTCTAGATGCTCGACGAGCTAAAAGACCTCGTCGAAAAACATTTGTTCACTGAAGTGAGCTGGTTCCTATATGTTTGCCTGCTTCATCCACATGTCTAATCTCTGCAGAAAGAGACTAAGCAAATCGTAAAAAAGCGCACTGCGTTTGAGACAGCCCTTGTGCGGCGTGTCGCCAAAAAAGCTGATTTTTTGCGCTATGCTTCCTATGAAATGGGGCTTGAACAGCTGCGCCGCAAACGCGCAGAACGAACAAGTGAGTCGTTGAATTGATATCCTTATTGAGCCTCGGCTGATACTTGACCTTTGAGAATCGGAATCTACTATTCCGTCTATTTCAGACTACGCACTCGTCCGCCGGCAATTCCATATATTCGAACGCGCCCTGAAAAAGTTTAAATCGGATGTGGGTCTCTGGGTCCAATACATTCAAGTCGCGCAACGGGAGGGGGCACGCGCTCTAGTTGGCCGAATAACAGCCAGGTATGTGGAGAGTTGGTACCCATACTCTAACGATGTTTACCTCGATCCAGGGCTTTGCAATTACACCCCAATCGACCAGCACTCTATATCCTTGCGGCCTCTCACGAACTCAGCCATCAATCTCCCTCCTCTGCGCGTACACTCCTTCAACGGGGAATCCGACTAAATGCGGAGAGTGTCGAGCTATGGCGCGAATATGTGAAGATGGAGCTGGGATTCATCGAGAGCCTCAGGAGGCGTTGGGAGATCCTCGGTATCGATACCAAAAATGGCGAGCTGAGCCAGGATACTGATGCCGCTGACCCCAGCGGCCTTATTATGCCTGGTGTGGATGATGCGGCTGCCGCTGAGGGGCCGATGGAAGAAGAAGAGGCCGATGGTGCGGACGCGCGAAAAGAAATTTTGCAAGGTGCGATTGTCAAGTCGGTGATGAGCGGCGCAGCACAAGGTATGTAAGCCCCGCAAAGTCATCTGGCAACTTCTCTGACCACCGGCGGCCTTCTCAGCCTTACCCAAAAACGAGCTCTTCGAAACCCTGAAAACGTTGTTAACGGAGTATCCATCGCCGCCACCCCTGCGAGACACGTTGTTGGAACATCTTTATAATCTATCGAGCAAGGTTTTACCTAACGATGCAGGGGCAATCAAGCTACGAGCAAGCCGGTTCCTCACGCCTGACCTCAAGGGTGAGGGGCTGGTGGACGGACTGCGGCGCGCGAATGAGGAGCTGCTCCAAGCGAGTACAGGGGCAGCTCGCGAGGAAGTTTTACAGGTTTATGCGGCATTTGTTGAGGAATGGTGTGGCGCCGCAATTGACGGGTACATGGTTAGCCGTAAATTTGTGCTCGAAGAGATTCGCCGCTGACAGCCTTGCCAGAAAGAGTACTTGATCTCGTCATTACGATCTCTTTGTCAACAGAAACATGGAGAGGCACCGCCATCACTGCTGTCGGCTCACATCAGATTGGTGACAAATTCGGTGGGTGGAGAAACTCCTGCTAAGGTACTTCGGATTGCGCGCAAGTACAGCAAACAGGCACGGACATCAGCCCCTGTCTGGCTTGCACGGCTTGAAGCGGAGAACCGATTTGGGGAGGATGGGCGGTCGGCTGTCGCGGCCGCGTGGCAGGAGGCAAGAGGAATGGTGGAGGGGACAAAAGAGGAAATGGAAGCGGTGTGGACATGGGGACTTTCGGGGACGGAGAGTGTGGAAGAGCGATTAAAGATTCACGAGGTGAGTGATGACAGAGAAGGGAAGCTTGCATGGACTGAAGTTGGGGATATCCAGGAACTGTTGAAAGAAAGCATGCGTAACGCATCTCTGAGTGGGTTGCACGAGACACTATTGATTCGTTATGTTCGGGTGCTACATGAGGTGCATGGAAAGCCGGAGACCGGGTTGACATCGGATCAGGGCACCGATTCGGGCAGATGGTTGGGATCCATCCGCCATATGGCTAGTGCTTATCTCACGAGTGGTGCTGTGTGGCAGAAGATGTTTGTTGTGTTGGAAGGGGAGAGGTGGGGATCAGACCCCAAAAAGGCAGTTCTTGGGGCAGTGTATGAGGAGTGGAAGGCTCGAGATATGGTTTCTGCTACTATTAGTTGGGCCAAGTGGTTGGCTTGCAACGGAGAAGGAGTAGCAGCTGCGTCACTAGTTGGTAAATCTGGGAAATTAGTTATAGAAGAATGGAGTAGAGTAGTAGAGTAGTGTTTAGTGTTCGCGTGGTGCGCAGTGCTGACCACATGGTTGCAAATTAATGTGACATCCTGTTTTGTCAATGTTAATTCTTTGGTCACTTCTCTCTGCTCACACTCTACCATCCCTTTTCCTCGAACATCTCGCCGGCGTCGACGGGACGTCGTTCCTTTCCCCGCACAGTTGGAGAGTGTTCCTCCTTGTCGCTGTATGCGTCGCCGTCTTGGTCACTCCAGACTCCATCCCGGTCTCGTCTGAGAGTTTGCAGAGCTCATGTTGCAGTATCCCGTTCAGCTGCCCCCCCTGTCGCTCTCCTCATCTCCAAAGATCCTTCAACGTAAAGACAAGGACTACTTTCGCTCTAATGATAACCCTCTGACTACAAAGCGTTTCACCAAAGACCCCTTCTCTCGTGCCCCCTTCTCAACTACTTTACAACCTTCACCAACTTCTTCTCCAATCACTCTTCCTCGTTCACCCAGGCAGCCTGATTCACAGCTTTGGCCGCCTTCAAAACCTGCCGTTACTTCTCGTCACTCCTCAACCGCATCCTCGACCATTGAGGATGTCCTTGCCACCGGTGATTTTGTCGGCGAAGGCGGCTCTCTACAAGGCGAGACCATTCGCCTCGTACTTGGCCATGCCGCTTCCGGCGCTTCCGAGTACCAGGAACCAGCTCAGGAGTTCCTCGTCAAACGTCGTCTCGGCCATGGTAGCTATGCCGTTGTCTATCTCGTTCAAGAGGTCCTCTATCGTCCTCAACCCTCCGAAGACGGCCATACGTCTATTGTCGGGATGATGGAATTAGACAACAACAGTTCCACTGACACCGTTTACGGGCGCGAGTACGCTATCAAGTGCTTGTCCAAAGCCAACCTTGACGAGGAGGATTTGGCGGCACAGATGTCAGAGGTTCGTTATTGACTTTATCTTACTCAAAAAACATCATTCTTATTGTGTTATCCGTCAGGTTACTATTCACCAATCCCTCCGCTCCCATCCCAACATTGTCACTCTTCACCGCACGTTAGAAACCTCTTCATTTCTCCTCCTTCTCCTGGAGTACGTTCCAGGAGAAGACCTATTTTACTTTTTGGAACAAGCCCGCGACCATTACAATTCGGAGGCCCCGAATCCCGTTGACTCTTCAGTCTCCCACACGCCCCCTACACCCAGCCTGCTCTCCACTCTGCACCCAGCTCAGTTGCTTTCCCGCACCCGTCTCCGCCTCATTTCGTCCATGTTCTCCCAGATGTGTGATGCTGTCGCGGCGTGCCATGACCAATCAGTCTTCCACCGTGATATCAAGCCTGAAAACTTCATTGTGACGGATGGATGGACCACCTTGTCCAATGGTCGTCAGGAACGCAAGGTCATAGTCAAACTCACAGACTTTGGCTTGTCAACTTCCGATCTTGCTTCTTCTGATATGGATTGCGGCAGTGCACCCTACATGAGTTATGGTGCGTACACGCTTGCCTTGTGTATCACGAGGTGATTGCTGATCCTCATTGTTAGAATGCAGAAATAATGTCGCTCCTACTTATCGCCCTCGTGCTGCCGATGTCTGGTCGCTAGGCATCGTGCTAATCAACATGTTCGTCATCACTTTTTTTTTTATCCACAGCGTGGCTCATGATGGATCAATAGGCTGTACCACTCCAACCCTTGGACGGACACTTCTCAGGGAGCCTGCTCATCTTTCGATCTCTATCGAAGGGACCCCGTCAACTTTTTCATGTCCCGCTTTGCTGGCATGACTCGCCCCGTCGCTGAACACCTCGCCAACAAGGTTTTCTGTATCCTCGAGGATCCCGAGGACGACACACCGCGCATCACCGCTGGTGAATTTGGTACCTGGGTCCGCCATCTGCCTTCACTCCTCGGCAGTCATAGCATCCACCGGACCGTATCGAGTAGCTCCCAAGGTCACCCCATTGCTTCCAACACACCACTCTCCCATCGACCATCTTCGAGACATCCCTCTGGAACTGCGGCTGTTAGAAGCCCAGCAATCCAAGCCCGCTCTCTCTCTCGTGCTCCTTCCCTCAGTCCCGCATATGAAGGTCGCGAGCATTCGGATCTCTCCACCGTCTTCGATCATGAACCAGAGCCCGAAGAGAACGAGCAAGACGATCACGATGGCGACCTGTTAGAAGGTATGGAGTCCAGATCCACCTCGACTAACAAGCGAAGGAAACGGGGTGCTCGCAAGGGCAAGGGCATTGCCACTACGGATTCGAAGGATGAAAATTTGGCCACACTCGCTGACGCATCACAGTCCTTGGCGCGCGAGATCAGCAAAGCCTCCAGGTCTTCATCGACGAACCGGTCCAAGTCCAGCAAGAACACGGGAACGACTAGCTCGTCGCGCCGTGCTGCTCGTGAACCTTTTGAGCCGGTCTCTCTGTTTCCCATGCCCACTGCGTTACTTTCAGTGCCACGCACCACTAGTTCCAGCGGCCGCAGAGTCCCTCCCCCCTCCCCACCACTGCCAGCTTCCACTGCCTCGCCGCCCCCTGTTACGAAGAAGCCGTCGAAGTGGAAGCTTAGCTTTGGCAAAGCCAGTGGCTCTACACTGGCGGCTGGGCGTGTGTCGCCCGTCGAGGAGGCGTCCCCACCATCTTCTGTGGACACGCACACCTCCTCCACTACCATGTCTACCACAGCCAGCAATGTCACGAACCTCATCATGGGTCTGAATGCACCCCCACTTTCATCTGCATCTGCGACCTCGGATGACAGTTCCTCGACTTGGAGTAGAGGACGACGCGATAAGACTTACCATTCCCCTCCTTCTAACGCGAGCAACAAATCCCTGGCGCTCGTCACTTCGCGAAGCCCAGAGCCAGGCACCGAGCGCTGGGAGAGACGCAATGACCGTGCGATCTCACCAAACAGCACACGCAGTGGACGGCCCCTCGCGTCTAGTGCTAGCTCTATGATTTCAAGTAACTGGCGCAGTTCGATGAGCACCACATCCAGCGCTGGCACATCCACTTCGGCCTTCACACGGTACAGTAATTCGAGCGCACGCAGCATATCGACCACAGCCACGAGTGTGTCGTCCGCGAGCTGGCGCACGAATGTGAAGCCACAGTCGCCCGTCAATAGCAACACTGGCTACGCAGCCCTCCCAAAGAACATCAAGAGTACGTGGGGTCTCCTCCATTCAAACCGACACCGTAATTGATATCGTTGTGCAGTCATGGATGGTGTTCCCTGGGAGCTTGATCAGCTGCCGCGTGGCCAGCATCCTAAACCCGTTGGCGATATCTTCGGATCGCCTCCTGTTCGAAAACAGCGTACGAAGAAGACCAAGGACCTCAAACTCGACACGATCACGGAGCGGCCTCAAAATGCTGCTGCTGGCAAGTCGCTTGAGGCGCAGAGACGTGACGCGTCTACGAGCACGACGGACCTTGGTGGCCTGGGCAACGGGAAAGACGACGGTGACGGTATAAAGAAGGTGCAGAGGGGGCAGATCACTGCACTCGCAAAGATGTTGTCGGCGTTGCGGCGATGAAAGACGACGGAGAACATGGACTTCGACGGGTTCGTACATGTGTTTGTAGGACGATGGCGCGGATCGAATCTGGCATTTTTGTCGCGTTGTATTGGTAAAGTAGTTTTCTATGTCACGGTACGCCGTCAATTTGATTTTGCAACCGATGCATAATTATCATATGTTCGTCATGCAAATCCCATATAGGCCCAACTCCCACTATCCCTCTTTATCAAGGAAGTTTTGGACGCTTTGTAAACAACACGCAATCGTCGTGCAGCCCCTCATTATTCTCACTGAAAACTAACTATGTTCATCCATTTGCAAATTCCCTCTTTTTTATCCATACATATAAATAGTCACCTAGCAGTATTTAATGTCCTTGTTCCATAACCAACAGTATTAAAAAATGTATTACAATGCAGCTTTCATTGCCCCTTATCTCCCTTGTCTGACGGTGCTTGAGACTCCCGAAGTGCCGCAAAGGCCATGTTTTGTTCGACGGTCGGACGACGGGTGACGGTGTCTTGCGCAATCGATACAGGGTCGATCAGAATGGTCGATGTTTCATGGACCGAAGGCCGATGGCGACCACGCGGCCCAGTGTCGGATGGTGAAGACGGGGGAGAGTGGCTTTCCATTTCAACGTCACTGTCGTTGGTTGATGGTTCCGATCCAACGATCGTAAAGTTCCCGGAGCTGTGGGTCCGCACGAGGTTGACATAATATTCCTGTAGCAGTTCCCGCGTGCACTAGGGGGAACAAGGGTGTACCATGAGGACAGAGTTGAAAGTTGCACGCGGTAGAGCAGGGGCGCAGAGTAAATGATAGAAGTAAAAGCTGCTAACCGTTAATCGCCATTCGATTGTAGAAAGAAATTCTCTTTCTAGGATGTTGAGTTCGGTAACGGATATACCGCCGACCTTGGCGTATAGGCTGTTCGTGCAAAATGCGTCGCAGAGACCCTTGCTTGAAACTGTGATAGATGAGATGATGAAGCGATGACATGTGAGGGATGAGAGTGTGAATAGAGGGACGCGACTGCAGATCAGATCGATGTAGTGTAAGGTAATCAATAGACATGTCTTCTATATTGAGAAGACAGCCAGTCAGGTATATTTACGGCATTGATAGTCGAATTCCGCACCTCGACATTTGTAAACTTGACGATACGTTTCAGATAGTCAAGAACACTGATGCCGGGTGCCGACCGCGAATGAAATCGCGTTAGACTCTCACTGGTCTTGCTCGTAAACATATCATGGGAATAGGGGGTACATTGACTCACGGAGAAAGAGGTATCTGATCGTTATGAGCGATCAATCGGTCAAGCATATCTGCTAGAAGAACCGTCCTGTGAGGAGGCCAAGACAAATGAGGTAAAATAAAATACCTATGAGCTGTACAAGGCATTCTATTGGTGCGTCCTCGAAGGCGGCCGGCAGTTCGACCCTTTCCGATTCCATAGATCCATTGCACGTCGTGGTCGTTGTCAGTGGCTTGCACGGAAGAGAGCAAGATCCACTCGGACTCAGAATCGGAATCGGGACGGAAGGGTGTAGAGCAATAACGCCAAATACCAGTCCTGTAGGAGTCTGGAGCTGTACAGTTGCTGATCGGGGCTTGAACTCTAAATTCTCGGCGTCAGCGCGTGAGATCTGGCCTACAGGTGGTCATCACGGACTCTCCCCGACGCCATGGCCCCAAAACTCGTACATATCATCTTCCAAGCCTCCTAGCCGCTTTGCTGACCCTTGTTTCCAGGACCCCAATGAAATCAAGATAATTTACCTGCGTGCCACAGGTGGTGAGGTTGGTGCTTCGTCTGCACTAGCCCCCAAGATTGGTCCTCTTGGTCTGGTGCGCCACTTTGTCCTTGACTCCTGTTCTGTATCACTCAACTTTTGTCGCAGTCACCCAAAAAGGTTGGAGAAGATATCGCAAAGGCCACCTCTGCATGGAAAGGTCTACGCGTGACCGTCCAACTTACGATCCAAAATCGTCAAGCCGCTGTCTCTGTCGTCCCCTCCGCCTCTTCCCTCGTCATCCGCGCTCTCAAGGGTACATCGATTGCCTTCCATGACTTATTTTGTTCTCACCTGAATTACAGAGCCCCCTCGTGACCGCAAGAAGGAGAAGAACATCAAGCACAACGGAAATGTCACTCTCGATGAGATCTTCGATATTGCGCGGACAATGAAGACAAAATCACTAGCGAAGGAGTTGTCTGGATGTGTGAAGGAGATCTTGGGAACTGCTCAGAGTATTGGATGCACGATTGACGGTCAACCCCCACACGATGTCATCGACGGCATCAATTCTGGGGAGGTTGAGGTTCCCGATGAGTAGATATGACTCTTTTGTCCATTACCGCCGTCGTTCATACTCAAAACATCACAAAACTCTGCACGGGCATCTTGTAAGCGATGAGGGTCAATTCGATGTGTTGCCGAAGTCAGGATCAATCTGAGGCCCAAAACAAAGCAATACCTAAACTACTACTCAGAGCTGTTTCTTGCATTGTCGTATTGCAGTTTGTACAATGTTAACCATTCTACGCTCAATGAAAACGGTACTCCGCAAGCCTTGTCGTCTTCTGTTGACGAGTCCAACCCCCCGAGTTTCGAGCTCTTCATCTAAGCCATTTCAAACCTCACCCCGAAGCATTTGAACCTCCCATCTCCTTGCCGGTGTCCTAGGTGGTCTGACTGTGGTCGCTGGCGGCGAGTCTGATGGTCCTTCCCATTTAAAAGGAGCTTACATCCTTCTAGGCTACACTTGGTATCACTTCTCACCTTACAAGCCCGTTATAGACACCTCGAGGCGCTTCAAAATCTACGCCGAAGATGCTAACAAGGGAGTGTCTATCAGGTTCAGGGGCCATGTTCTAGAACTACTGAGGAAGACGGCCAAGGCCTATCTCGCAGTCATTCCTGGGGCAGAGATCTTCGTTGACACAGCATTTGATTCTCTCGGGGATGTTTTAGAGAAACATGGCCCAGAGGTGGAGAGGATCGCTGCCAAAGCACTCGATGAAATACGAAAGATAGCTGGAGACACAGAGAACGGGCTGCAGGCTGCATTGAAGATCATGGAAGTCCTGAGAGTGCGTCTGGTAGAAATTCAGGCCCTGACGAAGAAAATTGGAGACGATTTGGCCCCCGTGGCGGAGAGGGCCCCAGAGGAAATTCAGTTATTGGCTGAAAGATTAGGACCTGAGGCAAAGCGTGTTGTTGACGAACGTATGGCACAGGTCAGCACCCACTGCAATGTCAAACTTGGCGGATGGTTAATTTTCTCTTAGGTCAAGACCATTGTGTCACAAGGTGCTTCATCCTCCTGGGAAAATGTCAAGGAACAGGCTGCCAGACTGTCCAAATCTGTCGGCCGTAGCGAAGAACAACCACCAGCCAATCAAAGTGACAAGGACCACTCACCGCCGACTGCGCACCAGGAGGCTGCACACAAGGAGGAAAGCGTTTCGCAAGATACTACTGCGAAGTGATTGACTGCAATAACTTGAACATGGATATCGCGAGCGTGCCCTTCCAGATTCAGGATGACAGCGCCACATCATCATGTTGTTACTCGACCTCCTTTTGACGTGAACCGTTGCACTGCCACATCGTTAGACTCCGAAAGGATCATCAACAGACAATTTGAACCTACTGTCTCGTAATGTATAGCAATTTTGATGCTAGGCAAGGCCCAGGATAAGACAGGATAAACCACTTAGACACCATACTCTCTTATTTCGTGGTTATCTATTCCCCAATGCTAGCGCCGCATCATCCTTTTCTCTGAACGGACCTGAGCTATTGTTTCAACTAAACATCTTTGAACTTTTTATGCAATGACAGAAAGTACATATGCATTTCAAGCTCTTGATTTCAAGTGGATTTAATTGACACTTAGACACTACAAGCGCTGAGCGGACATCCGTTCCTCCAGCGAAAACTTGAATGAGCAATGCATAAGAGAAATCATGCCCACAAGGACACGAAGACAGGTTTTGGGACCCGATTTTCATCAATATCCTAGTCCCAATTGCCACGCTCGACGTAACACTAGAAAGTTGGAAGGTTAGAAATCAAAACAAAGTTGAATAAAAGGGGGGGTGGGCCCGCAGGTTGTCTGATAAGTAGTGGCATCGATTCGAAAGGACTAGCGTCACTGCAATTTTGCAATTCTTTCTGGCGAAATTGAGATATTCATGAGATTGCATACGAAAGAAAGGCGGAATTTATTTTATTCTGAGATGGCGAGCAACTTGCTGCCTGTAGCTTTCGGATTCGTTGGTAACAAGGAAGCTGTTTCCTATTGGTGCGACATGCTCTTACGATTTCCACTCGTATTCAAACAAAGCAAGCTTGGGCTGAACGTGGGTGCGATTTGAAATTGATGATGGCCCTGTGCCGTACGTATACGTGGACTCGAACCGAATTTGGTAGTCCGATAGAGCCTTGTCATGGTATAAGAGAGTGGCGATGTATGTCCATATGGGTCCATATTAAATTCCAACGCAATGTACGGCGCAAGTTCAGCTCGTTGCGCGTCGATTTTCTTCCGTAGGGCAGCCATTCGTCCCGTTATACCGGCGGTTAGGCCGGCCACCACAAGGCTTGTCTCGACGGAGGCGTTAACTTCATCTCCTCTTGGGAAATCTAAGTGGCCCTCTCGTTTTCTTTTTTGCCTCAGTTTTGGGATAGGTCTCTCAGCAGGCGGTTAGACAAAACCAATCGTTATTTGACTAATGCGTTTTTGACGAAATTCTTTTGCAATCTTTTGTAGGATGGATCGTGGATTCTGTTTTGAAGATCAGACGCACAGTGGAGGCAGGGAAGGCTGCTGCGCAAAACGCTAAAGTACACGTCCAAAATACAGCAAACCAGGTGAGAGCTCTACGCCATGACAACGCATTGTCTAACTCAAGGGCCTTATTGTTTATCAAGGTCAGAGAGAAAATAGGAGAAACGCACAATGACCTTCGTGAAGCTGTGAACCAGGTCATAGCTATCTGTCGTTAAATCATATTTCAAAATTCACATGATCTCTTTATACAGGTCAAGGACAGAGCAGGGGAAACGCACGATGGCCTTCGTGAGAGGGTGAGCCAGATCGGACTTCTCTGTAATTGTTCGTATCTCCCAACTCAATTGGCGGTTTCTGTGTGTAGGTAAGAGAGAGAGGAGAGGCAGCGCACGGTGATCTTCATGAGACGGTGAACCAGGTATGAATTATCTGACCAATGGAATCAAATTCAAAGAGTGATATATGTGTTCAGGTTAAAGACATAGTGGGGGAGACGCACAACGGCATTCGTGAGAAGCTTTCTGGCATGGCAAAAGAAAAGAAAGCAAAGTGGCAAGCACGCGAAGACGAGAGCTCCAAATGAGATGCCGAAACCAGATTTTAGTTTAGCTGTGTAATCATCATGAACTGCTTGCGCTGTAGCACGACGAGGAAATGTTTTCTTCAACTATAGCCACATTGCTGGTACGAATTGCAAAATCATGATGCCCTGGACCAAACTCGACCAGATAGACCCAAGGTGCCCCCGCGGCGGCAAATCTCCTCTAAGACGTCAATCTGTATGTCGGAACTCATGGCCCCACTGATTTCCACAGCAACACCTCGTGGTCTGCTCTCGTCGTAGATGACGGCAATCTCAACGAAACCAGGAATGGGTAGTCGCTCAGGCGATGTCATCATGATTCTAGGTCGGCGGGGCTGTAACTGGGGAATCGACATTCCGTCGATGTCAGGTGTTGCGAACAATGCATCCGTCGCAATGTTTTGTGTCGGTAAGAATATGTTGACAGGAATTTTCCTTGGTGGTAGGTTTCCTGTGATACAGTGGTCAGCACATATGTGTACGGGATCTCGGTACGAACCATTGAGGACTGCTTGCAATTCGTCTTCCGTTGCTTCCGTTTCCTTGGAAAGTTCATCTACGTTAGTTCTCAGGTCTTCTGCTGTCCAGTGGCACCCAGAAAGAATTTCATTGAGCCAACATTGCTCTCGTACAACCTGGAACATGAATGAGCATGACACCTGATGTCGTAACACGGCCCCGTACCTCCATGATCCCCCAAACTTCTTTCATGTTGTGCACAGGGACCTTGTCAAGGCGAAAGCCTGTTTCCTGCGGGGCTGTTAAACGCAACTGCAGAGGTGGATGTAGGGATGTAGGGGATGTCTACCGTGGATGAATCATTAGCCTACTAAGTGGCAACAGCTAAAAAAAGTAACATACATATAAGGCGGTGTATCGTTCGGGAGATACATCTGCAACAGGATTAAGCTACAAAAACATCAAGATGACATCGCAGGACTTGATATTGACTTGCTTACAAGGAGATCTACCCAGCTACCCGTGCTGAATGACATCATTGTTACTGTCTCCATAGTGTCGACCCCGCCAAGAGGGTTTACAATGAGTTCTATCTCTCTCATACGCGATTGACTCATGACAATGCCTAGATTTTTCTCGCCATTTGTGAAGTCGAGTATCCAGGTATATTGTTTGCCTGTGTCCAGATCTTCGGGGACGATCATTGCCGTGGACGGATCCCTGGTCTGAGGGAAAGTGTGTTCTAGTTCTGAACCTTGCGGAGCCAGTGGAAATGTGGGCCGTGCAGTGAATGTTGGCATGTTCATTGTGGCAGGAAATATTTGCCCACTATGCGCAATGGTCAAGGAAAGTGTCGCAATGGCAACGCCTTTTGGTATTGAGAGCATATGTGTACGGAGTGATGATAAGGAGATATCCCAGGATGACGAAGGAGTTTCAGTCGCGTTCAGAAGCTTCAGGTAGGCCTGTGGTGAAAGGTGCACGAGGAACGAAACAGAAGGCGATATCAGAAATGGAAGAGGGAGTGCATGAGAGCGCAGGAGGAATATATCCAGAGGAGCCTTGGGGAGAGATAACGATCTGTGAGGCGAAGCTGAGCCGTAAAACAGGCGAAAGCCAGACAATAGAACGTACGACGCAACTGCTTCTGCTTCGCTCGCCGCAAAATCCTCTAAGATTGGGCACAGTTTATCCAGACCTTTAAACCATTGTAAACCGCCGTCGTCCCGCCTAGCAGCCAGCCTATCCAAGGTGACTATGTACTGTAACTGCTCAGCAACAGCTACCCCAAGTCTTGCTGCCTCCTCAAGGTTCCGCTTGCCTTCAGGTTTTTGCACCTCGTTGCAGAAGTTTTTAATGTTGTCACGAATGAAGCCATCCAGGGATACCGATCCTTCGCTATTTGACGTCGTACCGTCCGAACTTGTGATCGCGTATGAGGTTTTGACACTCGATACCGTGATCCTGGGCTTGGTAGGGTCTGCCGTGTCGATAGAGAAATCGACGTCAACAACAACGACCTTCCCTCCGAGCACAACACTGATGCTCCCCTGGCGTCCATCGTCTTTGAATGTTTCCATGCCTGCAGAGGTTCCCCATGATTCCAGACGGCCGATGCACCAGTCCACTATAGCGTTGGGATTCAAAGGTATGTCTTCACCGTAACTAATGCTAGGTCGTGCGCGCAGGGCTTCTACCAACTCGTGAATCCTGTGGTCGGACTACTGCGTGTTTCAAGTTAGCTTACTGACTAGAGCAATAGAGCAACTATCTGACTTGATGAAGTGTATCGTCCACTTTCAAGTGTTGGCGAAGCAGAGAGAAGATTTTGGGAGTGGAGAAAGACGTAGACGAATAGACACCAAGAGAATGTGCAAGTTGATCAGTTGTATTGATGAGGTCCTGCAGGTGAGAACATGACTGCTCAGCAGACACTGCGAAAGGATGCAGCGATTTTGAAGAAAGACTGTCGTGCTTTTGAAACTTTTGAATCGTCGAGAACAACGTCGGCGGGGGTGGGGAGTTCATGACATCAAACAACTTCAATAGTAATGGGAACAAGTTATCAAGGGCGTACAATTTACATAAGCATAAAATACCATAATTTACGAGTAATGAACCAAGTGATAGCGGATGAGATGAGATCGGTGTGAAGGGCGGGGTCTATGTAGGAGGCCAGGATGTGGTTTGGGAGGCTTCCTTGCCTACTCTTTCCCAAAGCAATTGTCGCCAATCCCAAATTGTTATCAATAAATTGTCCCATATCTGACGCAACGAGGCTTGCCAACCTTCGCGGTGAAATATATCAGGAATTGAAAGCCAAGATACTTCCAATGAATCGTCCACAGAAAGGCGTAGGGTATCCGGCCTGGAGGTATATAGATGGATATCGGGATAAAATGGGTCGTAGTATGTAGTGAGGAATAGATCCTGTGCTCGACTTGTTGCGAGACTGGGATTGAGGTCAGTGGAAACTGGGCGTGGGACGCGAAGGAACGAGAGCGTACCGATACATGATGAAGAAGATGAACGCTTGCGCAAACAGGACGAAGAAAATTGTCCAAGAAGCCTGGTAGTGACGACCAGATGATGGCAGCTTAATCGTATCATTCAGTCATGAGCTTATGCGAAAGAAAGAAAAACTTACAAACAACCTGTTTTTCTTCAGGCTTTTTCTGAACGGTTCCAATTTACTGTTTAGATCCGCTGTATTTGAAACGAGGGCTGCGCCAACTTGATCTCTCGCCGTTCGAGCTTTGGCGGATTCTTTCTGGAGTTTTCGAAGTCGAGAATAGTCAATCGGATTATCTTGCTCTAGCCTATGATTTTTATTATTGGACGAGGATCGAGCACAGAGAAAACAAAGCACGTACTGGTCCAATTCGTCTAAACCATCCGCAAGATCCGCCAGACCTTGGCGGACACGTCCAAGTGCTTCATCACGATTCTGTGGAGCGGCCAGCTCCGAAACATCGCCGTTTGTCAATTGAGAAGGCTCATCAACGTTGCCCACTTCTCGGCCTATGGCATCGACAACGCGGATACCACTTTTATTCTTTGAGGTGTTTGCAGCTTTGTTGGTATTCACTTCATCCTTGACAACCACCCTGCCAAAGGCGTCGAGAACCCGAATACCTGGTGATTTGTGCGGTGTCGTGCGTCGCGAGACAGGAGAAACGGGAGTAGTCGGCTCCGGCGTGCGTGATCGAGAAGGTGTAAAGTCTCTTTGTCTCGATCCGTTCGTGATGTCCTCTAGAGGATCTCTTGTCGTTGAACCCGTTGCGGCACTCTCGTTAGCGGCATCGAAACGGACCTTCAGAATGCTTTTTCTGGCTGCAGGGGTCGCTGCCCAAGCCCCGGGAGGAGCTGGAGTCTGGGAAGGTAACGAAGATCCTTTTGAGAACGATGCCACAGGTGTTGCAAGTCCACTTTCATAGTCCGGTTCAGTGTCCCCAGAAACATCTTCCGAAGGCAAGTCATGATGTACGTGAGGCGTTGGAGTAGAAGCCCAGGCTCCAGGCGGTCTCGGAGTTTTTGCCGTAGTAAGATTACCAAAATCACGAGTAGGCGTTCGTGGGCGACCACTTGGTGTAGCTTGTTCCGGGTCTGCTTTGGAAAGCGATGGCCGTGCAGTAGGTCGCGATGGTGCGGGTGCGGGGGCCCACGCACCTGGAGGTCGGGGGGTCTTCAGTGCTGTAAGATCGCGGCGTAGAGTACTAGAGGAAGCTCTCCCAGACTCTTCATCGGTTCCATCTTCAGACGAGGTGGGAGGCCCGGGGAGATCGGGCATGTTCTTGGGGGGTGAGGGTGTTTGAAACTCAAGCTTTGAGGTATTGAAGGATGAGCGTCGAGGAGGGGTTGAGAGGAAAGACGCAGGCCCCGCCTCTGAGTCACGTCGGTGTAATGGAATTACAGGTGAAGGTGGGGGCGACAATTTCTGGAACAACGACTGGTCGGGCGTCTTCGTTGTCTCTTCCTGTGCTGCCGTGATATTGTTGGACTTTGGGTTTTGCTGCAGGCTGCTCTCGTTTTGGTTTGCCTTTTCACTTCGCGAATGTGGAGGTGAGGGTGAACGCGGTGGCGTGTATTCAGGGGTATTGAGTGGAGGTAAAGCAGGGACTCTTTTAAGGGTTGGCGTGCGCTCCTGTACAGAGTCTTCAGCGTCGGACCTGAAGAAGTCAAGGGTAGCAGTAGGAACAGGCGATTCTGACTGCATGCTGGATTTTGTGGAGGGCTTTGACTTCTGCGGAGACCTAACGGGAATACCACTAGGCTTGACAGAACCTGAAATCCTACTCGCCGGCCTTTCTACTGGCGATGGTGACGGACCTGTTCTGTGCGATGCTGACTTGCGTTCAGGCGTCTCTTTCTCTAGCTCGATGGGTGCTAGAGGTGTACGGTTTTTCACGAAAGAGAAACCAGGGCTTAGACTCTGCTTGGTCATTGATGAGGAGCTATGCAAGGAATCTCGCGATGCAAAGTTAACCGGGCTCTGGGAGTGCATGCTTTGATCAACGGCCTTTCCTTTGCCCTTGAATGTCTTCGAAGAAATCGAGGGGGAAGGGGAGCGTGGAGCGGTGGGCCCATTTTGCCTCTGAGAATATGAGTAGTCGTGACGAGACGATAATGGACTGAGACTAGGTCGAGAGAAAGGTAGAGGAGAAGCTGAACGAGGGGCAGACGGAGTTGGACCACTTCCATTCGCATCTCCGTTGACATTGTGGTTGCGGGGAGTAGCCGACTGTCCTCTCCCAGTCCCTTTCCCAGTGACACTAGGTGACTGAGTTTTCAGCGGAGAAGCAGGCCTGGGGGAACTATGACTCCATATGGGTCGAGGGGCATTCCAGTTTCTCTCCCTCTCGTGCACAACCTCTTCCTCTTCCTCGTGTTGACTACCATGCGAAGAGTTGGCAGGTGAGCTAGCTCGAGAGGAGTCGTTGAGGGAGTGAAGTCGCTGTCGATGATGCGATGGTGATAGCAAAGGAGAGTCTGCTTGGATCAGGCTACGAGTCCGACTACGCTCTGCAGCCACCGTAGGCTGAAAACCGAGACTTGACGTCGGGCGTGATGAGCTTGCACGAGGTTTGTTCCAGTCTCGTTCACGCTCAATGTTGCGCTCTCGTTCAAGCTCGGCGACTCGTTCTCGATCTACAAAACCATCAGTAATCAGTCTACAGAGAGAGGCAATGGCTAGCTTACAATCGGCTTGGGATCCATAGGAGCTTCCTTTAGAAGAGCTCTCACCGAGACTGTGTAAGGAGGTGCTGCTCTCTCGTCGTAAAAGGTTTCCTGAGGAGGATACGCCGACCAAAGGCGACCCACTTCTGGGAAATTGTAGATGAGGTGAATGGCGGGATAAATCAGGTGTGTGTGCTAGCGCGGGGGTTCTGGGCCGGTTCCATTCTTTCTCGCGGTCACGAAATTGTTCAGAATCGTTGCCATGGGTTCCTCTGGATCCAGGTTGTGACAGATTCGCTTGTCGGGAGGTCGGTCGTCTGTGAGGTTCTCGTGCCGTGGTCAAGGAAGGCGGAGAAGAAACTGGCACATTTGTTGACGAAGTATCATTGGAGAGAGCAGGGTGTAAGACTAACCTGGATGCTGGCCGGATCTTTCTGCTTCGTAGCTGTCAAAGCCCTCGAAGGCACGCTGCATTTCGGAGTCTTGGTCCAGCAAGTCTAAATCGGTTTGGTTAGCCATAGCGGTTTGAATGGTAGCACATGTGACGCACTGGATTGAGAGGGAAGATGGGAGTCTATAGACATGCGCAGAGATGGTTGCGGTGTGCTGGTAGCAACAGGTGGTGTGGAGGTACTAATATTTGTGCTTCGTAGGAAAGTTGCGGCGTCGTTGTCACTGTCATCTGGAGTACAAGTCAAGCGTTATATACAGCAAGGACAAATATTAACACACGTTGATCATACACGAAATTATGAAAATGGGAGTCCTTGAGTTGAGTGTGGGAGTCCGTAAGGCGTTCGCGTAAAGTGTCAAATTTCGCGGCTTGAGATGATCTGAAAGAGGCTTCTGACGAATCTGCAGAGACCATCAGCGACGATACATATTGAGGGCACAGAGATAGCGCGTACTGATAGGATCGATTTCTTCATCACTTAAAGTCCTCCTATTACTCTTATTCTGTGCCCTCTGACGTTGTACCCTCGGGCTAGCTTCGACTTCGCTAGTGTCGATGCTATTCCGTCGAGGTTTGGTCTTCACCTTCTGGGGAGTGTTGCCGGGATCGCGTAGTGCACGAGAAAAGATGTCTTTCAGGCTCTCCTTGGCGCTGCTATGAGTAGTCTCATAGGTCGCGTTTGGAGGCTCAAAGTCGGACTCATTATCAGACGGCTGGGAAGGCGGGAGTGGCATCGGAGTCGTTTTAGAGGAACCGGGAGTGCGAGCCATAACTGCTCGTAGGCGAGCAGCAGGGGTCTCGAAAGGGTCCCGTAGTGTCGCCATGGAGGTCATTTTTGGAGTAGATTCCTGGTCGTCGTCGCGGTCATTACTGTCAGAGTCGTCAACTGGGGCGGTAGTAGCTCCAGAACTTGGGTCAGGCAGATAGTCAAGAGAAGAGCCCGAGAGAAGATTATCATACGCGTGAGAGTTGCGCGAGACCCTAAGGCGGGGGATGGACATCATCGACGGGCTCTCCATTCCGCCACACAAGTCTCGAAGAAAAGCAAAGTCCAAGTTGTCCTCGCCGACCTGCAAGAAACGTATCACGTGGTCAATAAACAATTGTTTCCGCTCTTGTCACTAGCACTTTATCCTTATGCAGCCTCCTCCTCTAACTCCCCGAGAGCAACAAGAGAATCATCTCGATCAACTCGAGGCTAAAATTGTAAAATGGCAAGAACAAAGAATAGCCAGAAAGGTCAAGGGAGAATATGACTCGGCTCTTCTTTACCTATCGGAACTGGTAAAAGACTCTCATTGAATCCTCTACCTACTAAATCACTTACGGTCTCTCCGCAGATCCAGGAGAACCTCTCGACGCATATCAATATAGTGTCTGTCAGAGTCGAAGGTGCAAAGAACACGCGCAGCTCGTTCTTGGGTTTCCTCATCAACTCCCAACTCCCCTCATTACCTTCCAATGATGCCCCTTCGAATCTCGAATCCGTCCTGCACACATCCAGGAGAATATCCCATCTCTTACAAAAAACAGACATGTTCCACTCGGTCCAAACTACAATAGACCGTTCTCGTGACGCGTCGGCATCCCCGAGTGAGGTCGATGTCGTCTTCAAAGTACGCGAGAAGAGCCGCGTTTACCTCAACACATCTACGGAGCTAGGTAATAATGAAGGAAACGCCGTATGACATATCTTATCATGCTGCCTACAACTCCTGCTGACAGCTTGTGTGTGTAGGCCGCGACCGGACGCGTCCGCAATGTCTTCGGCGGTGCTGAGATCTTCGAGGCGAGCCTTTCTTACGGGACCAAGACACGGCGCTCGTTCCGAGCCTCACTGACGGCGCCCCTTACATCTGACCTTGACACATACGGAGAGCTCTCGGCATATGGACTAGAGAGGGATAATACCTCGTTCGCAAGTTGTACTGAGGGCCTTCGCGGTCTCAAAGCTACTATCAGGGTGAGCTAGGTTAGATTACTCGTCTCATACGTGAATCTCCCGTTGACTTATATATGCAGAATGGAGCAATTTCTCGCGGAGCCCATGAAATCGTGTACGAGGCTGTTCTCCGCCACGTCGGCGGCCTGAGCCCGACAGCATCTATAAGGTTTGCCATTATTTTGACCGAGGGTCATCGTCGCTCACTGTGGCATAGTATGAGAGAAGCCGCAGGACAGTCATCGAAGTCATCGCTCTCGTACAGCTTCATTGTCGATACGCGTAATAACCACCTCATGCCTACCCGAGGTTACTATGCCAAAGTCTTCAACGAGTATGCGGGCTTGGGTGGGGATGCTTCCTTCTACAAAGGCGAAATAGAGGGCAATATATCTCGCCCAATCATAGACGGAGTTGTGCGTAGTTTGCTATTTTTTTTTCACGAACATTCACTGACTCCAATGCAGACTTTGTCCTTCGCCGCCCGCACGGGAATCCTTTATGGAATCGGCAAGCCCACGCTCTTTTCTGATCGATTCCAACTTGGTGGGCCTACATCTGTCCGCGCCTTCAGAGCAAATAGCATGGGTCCAAGAGATAAATGTAAACTTCAGATACCTTATCATTGGCTGTTGCTGAGCTGCCAAAATAGCCGACTCTGTGGGAGGAGACCTTCTTTGGTCAACTGGGGTTAGCGTGATTTCGAACCTCCCCCTCAAACCTCACTGGCCAGTAAAGATTCATGCGTGGCTCAACGCGGGGCGCCTAGACGCGATCGATAGAAGTGAGCCTTCTATGATCCTGTTAGCTCACACTGTCTAATGCTGCATGTACAGACCAGTCTCTGGCAAGCAACTTACAGAGGACACTGACAAGCCCTTCAATATCTGTCGGTGTCGGTGTTGTATACCGCTTTGATCCTGTGAGGGTGGAGGTGAACTTTGGAGTGCCGCTAGTCGCCAGCAAGAGCGATGGCTCGAGGAAGGGTGTACAAGTTGGTATGGGATTAGAGTTTCTATAATAATAATAATTAGCAGCATTGGAAAGCTCACACCGTCTAATATCGAACACTTGACATCTGGGACATTTATGGGTCTGACGCGACTGGCGTAACCCGTGAACTTAAAGACTGCGGACTCGAGGTCACCCATTGACGATTAAACATAGGTACTATGTATACATGATAGTCGAGCGCGTCAGCGGCCCCCAACGTATTCCCTTACTAACCCTTTCCAACAATCACCTATTTGCATATGCTCCCCAATGCAAGTATCGAATATCACCCCTCCTCTTTCATCCAACTTCCGAAGACCAATCCAGTCTTCCTGGTATAGTGGTTGTAGGCGCATAGGTATGATCTCCTTCCCAGCTGCACTTCCGACCATGGGCTGTTGCTGCTCTGGATGGAAATTCGTAGGAGCTGCTTCCGACCCAAACCAGGCACTCTCTTTGGGCACAACTGTCTTATCTTCCGTAAACAAAACAAGGACGAGTTTGTTCAGTGATGCCAGGTTCTTCGCATAAGTATGGTTTCTGGAATCTGGTATTTCGTTGTTGATGGCAGTGAGGAAATGGTTAGCACTCAGGTATGTCTCTAGATTGGTTGGATCTCGGAAATATTGGGCCTAGTAAGTTGTGGTGTCAGCCACCTTCAAGAAATGAAAAGTCGAGCGCACTTGAATCAGGTTTGCCTGTGCCCATTCCCCGTAAACAGCACTTCTCGTCGCACGGCGTGCGATTTGGCAAAGGAAGTCGTATGGTCGGCAGATGGGTATGTCAGAGATGCCCATGTGCTGAGACCCAAACGTGATAAGGTTGTGGATTGGAGGCGAGTTGTACCGCTCGACATATGCCCGCAGGAATTGACCGCCTAAGCACGATGTTATGAGGTGGAAAAACGAGGTTGAGGCAGTTTGTTTTCGTTACCTTGCGATAGCCCTATGGCATCGAAACCACCCTTCAATTCCGGAATGGCAGAGAGCTGATCTGCAACCGCCTGAAGTTGCTCGTTGACATTTCCATACTGCAAAAGCCAAGGGCTCGGTGAAGGTCATTTTGGCCGGTGTGATCAACGCACAAACCCAGCTTTTCTATCCTTGTCGAGGTCTTCTTCGATATAAACTGAATGGACAAATATCCCCGGATGAATGTCCTTGATTATGGACGCAAACTCCAGCATTCCCGGCGAGGAGTGCGAATCCCCTGTGAAGCTAGAGATGAGTCGTGCATTCGCTACAGAAGGCAGACTGACCTAGGCCGTGCCAGAGAACGAGGGGCCGCAACGGTTGGCTGGGAAGACCATTTGTGAGGCAAGTTTGGATCGCGAGAAGCGTGGAGGCGAGCAACCGGAGCGTCAACCTCATCGAGGTCGGAAAGCAGAACTTGTCCGAGTGGCGATGTCATCGTCGTCAACCACATGACCACTTCTGTAGCAGTGCCATTGGCGGATCAATCGATCACTGGCGGCAACTTGATGCGCCTTAATCGACGACGACGGCGCTTCATTGAAGTTCACAGCATCTAAGTTTGACCTGTCAAAGCTAGTGAATAGTCTCATGTGCGCGTACGGTATCCCTATCACACAAATTATTGACATACCATGACATTTGTGGATCCCAGGTTTGGTGACTTTTGAGTTGTAGCGCCGGCGCTATTCCAGCGCTGTGATGTCGGCGCACGACACAACCAGAGGGTAAATACTGAGAAAACCTTGTGATAAAATTATGGTCCAAGTCCCTTCAGTGGTGCCTTCATACATAGTAGTACGATACCGGAGAAGACTCATATATCGTAACTTTCACGTAGTACTATAGTAGGCTCAATGCCAGTTCGACTCGGGAATGATACTGATACAGAACCCCATTTGTAATTTTGTTATCTTTCCACCGTGCCTCGCGCCTGAGGTGTCGTGTGCCAAGTTATGAGTGCGAATTATGAAGCAGTGAGGGCCTCTGAAGGAAATTGATCGGATGCGATATCAATAGACTTTGCGACTCGTGCATGTAAGTGTAGGTATGCGCCACCAGCTTGTGCTCATGCTTACTGCAGCTTATGGAATCTAGAAACCCTGGCATTTCAACCCAACTGTTCAATCTCGCAAGATGGAGAGTTTAGATTGTGTCCCCCTGGAGTCCACTACCGCCACACAAATTCCACATGTATCTTTCAATAGATAGGGCATGAATCCCGATGGGAAGATCAACCCTGCATATGTTCATACAAGGCGCTAACTTTCTTGGCTTAAAGGTTAACCTCACTCTACTCCATGGTTCGATCGATGCATATGTCGAGGGTCTACAAACTGTCTACAATTGCCAGCCCAGGGGCTTGATTTCGTGCCCCAAAAGAAAATACCCCTTCTACTTCGCCAAGCCTGGACTTTTACTTGAGCTTAGAACACATGGGAGCATTTATTAATCATTATGTACTTGCGATCACATCTGAGATCAGAGATCATCGAGGGCTTGACGCGCTCTTCTACATCCATTCAACGTCCCATGTGGAAACACATGCACCATGTGGTTATGGTAATGTTGTGTCGCGGTGCGTAAACCCAGATTGATTTAGCTTTTGGAAGTCGTTGAGCCTCCTGGATGAGTGTAGCGGCTGCTAGAAAACTTCTACAGACCTAATCTGGACCAGCGACAGCGATCACAGTCGGCTAAGGACGCAAGCAAGTACTTCCGCTCCGCCATTCATATTGATCACCAAATTCTAGGTATACCCAAGGATCAACAACATGCCACTCAAAATTTCATACGGTTACTCAGGAACATGCCCATTAGGCGCAAGAAAAACCATGCGAAACACTTATCTTCGGTATCATGGGACGTCACTTAAAATGCAACTCGCCACGGCCGTGGTTTAGCGGTCCCCCCTGCCACCACCCACTCTCTGCCCATCCATGGCGGCTACTGCTGGCGATTTCAAGTCTTCCTCCGCCGTCTCCCTCTCGCAGCGTGAGGAGGACGTGGTCAAGCGCTCCGCCGATTCCCTTGCCAAGGAAAAATTGGAGTACTCTGACGAAAAGCTTCCTGAAGACCCAGAGCTCGGTGTGCTTGATGACGGAGAGGCACCCGGATTGTCGAGCAAGATTTGGAGCAAACTCCAGCCGCTCATCCTGCCTGCTCTCGCTATCCTCATCTTGGCCTGGTGGATAAGCGCGACCATCCTCAAAGCTACTCGACATCGGTGGTAAGTTGTTTAGAGCATTTATATGGCGGTTGACAAATGTTACGGTACTCCAGGATTGTCCAATCGCTTTTTGCCTGGGCATTCATTCTGTGCGTGTGGAGCATCGAGCGCGAACCTTGCTGTCATTGAACTCTAACTTTCATAGAATCATTGCTTTCCGTTACCTCCCCACCACTATCATCACGCGACCAGTCGAAGCAGTTTGGGTTCCACTTGTCCAAAAACCCTGGTACACACTTTCCTATCGTATCCGGTTGGCGATTGGCTGGCTGTGTCTTCTCGCCATCGTATTTGGCTCTGCTTTTGGGTTCAAACTCGAAAACGTATGGGCTTTTCTTTCCTCCAATGTCTTGGCAGTGATTAATGTCCTGACCTCACAGGGTACAACTTATGGTGATCGTGCTATCTCGGTGCTTGGACTTGTCGTCTTTCAATTTTGCTTCTGGTTGTCATCTGCGAAGCGAAAGGAAATTCCATGGTCCGCTCTTGATTTCAATCAATTTAGACAGTTCGACACTCACTTTGACTTCTAGGCCTACCGTCATTGTCGGCCTCTTCCTGCAGCAAGCCATCGCATTGTTTGTTTTGAAGTCCTCGGCTGGTTTCGACATTTTCAGATGGATTGCCACTCTCGCTGCTGATTTCCTGTCGCAAGGAGAGGTTGGGGCAGCATTCTTTTTCGATGCAGACACCATCAAAAAGCATTGGTTCTTCGTCAATACGGTAGGATAGACGGTGACACTTCGAAGTCTCAGGACTGATCTCTCGCATGTCTGTGTCTAGCTCGGCTCCATTATTTTCTTCATCGCATTTGTGCAGATGATGTACTACCTTGGCGTCATGCAATGGGTCATCAAGAACTTGTCTGTAACTTTTCTGACTTCTGAAATTCGATGACTCAAAGTTAAAATCAAGCGCCTGGCTCTTCTTCAAGCTCCTCAACGTTTCAGGCGCAGAGGCTGTAGTCGCAGCCGCTTCACCTTTCATCGGACAAGGTCAGCCTCTTCTCTCAGCGTCACAGCCGCGGGTTGACTTGTTTCACAGGAGAGTCCGCTTGCTTGGTTCGCCCATACGTTGACTGTGAGTTAATATTTCCCCTTGTGGCTACTCGACAATTAATTCCTACCGCCAGTGATGACAGAATCGGAACTCCGTGCGTACTTATAGGATGCCTGCGACTGCTGCACATCTAATGCATGCTGCACTGATTTAGATGTAACGATGACATCTGGGTTCTCTACGATTGCTGGTTCCGTGCTCGTTGCCTATATCAACTTGGGAGTCCCTCCTCAGAATCTTATCACATCCTCTGTGATGAGCATCCCCGCCTCGATCTCGATCAGCAAGATGCGCCTACCTGAAACCGAAGAACCAGTCACCCGCGGACAAGTTACCGTCGACCGCGGCGAAAAGGCGGGGGCTAAACCCGTACGTTCTCTTCTTGTATAATCCACCTCAGCTCACGTGTTCGATCAAGGCCAATGCTTTGCACGCCTTCTCTCAAGGCGCTGTCTTCGGTCTCATTGTTGCTGGCCAGATTCTGTGAGAAAGCAAACTATAAGCTTATACATCGGTCCTGATATTTCCTTCTCAAGTACCAATGTCCTGACTGTCCTGGCGCTTGTTGCAACGTGCGTTGATAAATCGTGGAATTAGACCAATCGCTGACAGCTAATACAGGATCAATGGTCTCCTTACTTGGATCGGTCGTGGTTTTGGCATTCACCACCTTACTCTGGAGCTCATCATTGGCTACATCTTCTACCCCATGACATTCTTCCTGAGTGTTCCCCGTGCAGAAATTCTGCGCGTCTCTCAACTCTTTGCTACTAAGCTCGTCGCCAACGAGTTTGCAGCATACATCAATCTTCAGACAATCATGGCGTCTAATCCCCTCTCCCCACGTGCATATACCATTGCTTCTTACGGCTTGTGTGGTTTCGCGAATCTTGGTTCGCTTGGTATCCAGATCGGTGTACTTGGTGCGCTTGCACCATCTCGAAGTAGAGTCATCGCCCGAATCGCCTTGTCTGCCATGGTCTGTGGCTTTTTGTCGACCCTACAGACAGCTGGTATTGTGTGAGTGATTTCAGTATATTGGTTATGTAATATCAGCGCTGACTATCAGTTTAGTGGCATGCTGGTTTAAGTTACAACCCCCACTTTAAGTGTAACCTGCACCTTGTATTATTTTCTTGTCCTGGGTACTTATCCTTACTACCAATGGGAAGAACTTTCATATGTGGCATACTTGAGGCTCAAGTCCAAATGAGTAAAAACAGTAAACAGCAGCCTAAGGCACAGCAAGTGTCTAAACCTTAAGAGCCTTGATTGTCTTGCCAGAGACAATGGCCAGCCATTCCCCTGCAGCAGTCGAATGCCCGGTGTGCATAGTCACGCCTGGTATCTGAGGTGACCACGCGAGGTTTGTTATCTGACTTGGAGCTGTGTAAGCCATGACGGGTTCCGTGACTATCTTCTTCTTAGCATCTGGTCGGGGTGAGTTCAGTCGAGAACTGGCACTTCGCGGGGAGGCTCCCTGGGCGGTAGGGTTGGAGTAGCTTGCGAGATCCCAAAGCAGAACCTGACAGTCATCACCTGGTACGATGATAGTCAGCCAGAGTGGATGTAATGGTGATGAGCCATACCCGCAGTAGCAAGGAGGGGCTGTTCAGCTGAACCCCATCCAAATGCGTTGATCTGCCCATGGTGTCCTCTGAGTTCCATGACTGGTTGTCCTGGGCTTCGCATATCCAGGATTTGGATATCGTTACCGTCCATATGGAAGGTTGACATATAATTCGAATCAGAGGGATTGAATCCGATTCTCAGCAAAGGTGAGGTTGGTGGGCGTGCAGAGGTGGAAGGCGAGGCAGAAGGTGGGGGTACATGCTTGGGCGCCGGGGTTTCATAAAGGATGGTGGAGTGCTCTAAGCTGCGAAGGTCGAATGCACGTAAACTCCCATCCGCCCCCACAGAAACAAAGATATCGGTGGAACCTGGTAGCCATGCCACGTCATACACCTCTCGATCATGAGCAATGAGCTGTGTGATGGCTGTCGATGTCTCGATGTTCCACACTGTGCAAGTCGTATCGATAGAGGATGTTACAATGAGGCTAGGGCTTTTCTCGTTCCATGAGAAGTTGGTCAAGGGTGCTCCTATTGTTTGAGTCTGGACTTTGGACTGCTAGAAAGGAATCAATGTGTTGGTATCGGGCCTTATGCTTAGGAGCTCTTACCCCAGAAAGCGCCGTCTTCGTTGTAAGGGTATGCCCAGAGTTTCCAGGTTGTCGACCAACATAGTTCGAACCTGTGGCAGGAGCATCGCTGTTGTATTCATAAACCCGGAGTGCATCTCCTGTTGCGGCCAGCAGTTCTGTAGATGAGTTCTGCCCCCAACTGACGGAGGCTGGCTGCCATTGTAAGCTAGTCGCTGGATAACCATGGGCCGTATCACAGAGTGTCGTGAAATCTGGATAGTCAGTGTAATCATCCTCCACAAGAACCCTTTCATCTTGAAGACCGACTACGGCGATGCGATTATTGTAGCCTTCTGTGAGCGATGCGATACCAAAACGAAATGTTGATCGAGGGCGCTGCCCTGGGCTTGCGGATTTAGACCAATCCAAGCAATGAACAGGCCCTGCACAGGATAATGAGCCGTAGTTTCAATGAGATTCGGACATGCTCACAGGGGGCCTCGTACTGGAGGAGTGTAGTCTGGCCTTGCATTTCGTGGTCGAGTTACTTGGTCCAGATTAGGAAATAATCAAAATCACAACTGAGTACAGCGAGAGTTATTATTGGATCATTGAGCAACTACGCGTAGACTTGGTATTCGAAAACAGGAAGGTGTGGTTCTGTGACACGTTGCCCTTTAAGAGATTGACATTGTACATGACATATTATACATCTCCGGAGTCTGTCGAAGCATCAATTTTAACTTCATGCTCATACAAGGGGGGTATATCGGGAACTTTCATGCGAAAGATATGCCTCTTGATGTTATGAGGCAGAGATTTCAGCTGATAAGCAGCGTGTCGGTGTGTCGGAACGCTGAATACTGTACATAGAGCTGTCAGCGTTAGTCAGAGGGTATAAACCTAATTCGAACCTCGGTCAAGCTCTTCGAGAGACAGTGCCTTCGTTTCCGGAACAAACAAGAGGATAGCCACGAAGCCAACGATACTTGGGATACATGTGAGCATTTCGCCATGGATAGGCAATGTAAAGAAATAATCACTGACTTCCAGCCTGCGTACCAGCCAAAAGCACCTGAGAACCCGATCAACAAATTTGTCTAAATAGCCCATAGAGGATGACAGCATACCTTGGGGTTTGAACGCTCCCAAAAGCCGAGGAAAGGTTATTGCAACGACGAAATTGCTGTAAGAAATTAATGAGTTCAGTATGATAAGGGCTCAGAAAGTTACTACTAACAAAAACCATGTCACAGCGGTTGCAAAACTCATTCCTAATAGTAATAGGTATTGTTACGCGCGTCATTACCTGGACGAAAAAGATACGTACCGATATCACGAATATATAATGGAAAGGCTTCGGCTGAATACTGTATGAAGAATGTTCGTTACACAAGTGAATCGGAAGCAAGCAATCGATAATCGAGGCACTTACAGTAAAAGGGACAGGGCCTTCTCCAGGAGAGTAGGCAACTCCAAAAAGGTAAATTCCGAGGGTGACTACTGCAATACGAGCTTTGCCATCTTCGGGTATCCAGCTGAATAGTATTATTGAGCAACGCAGTACTGGAAATGGCAGATCGATTGCGTACAATGCAAACCCAGTCATCAATAGGAATATCGCCATGAGGGGAAATGTGGTGAGCAGCAGATTCCGGCGCCCAAATGTGTCGATCGTGTAGACAGCTGGCAACGCGAAGACAAAGTTGATAGCACCGAACCCAAACGACGCAAGAAGAGCTTGTATCTCGCTGAAATTGGCTTCGCGGAATATATTTGACTTTTGCATGTCAATGGACAGGAAGGGAAGAATTGCAGGGAGAACATACCGAGTAGTAGGCGATGACATTTACTCCACAGCTTTTCATCTACATGGTAAGTAAAGATCCTTCTATAGGGGGCTAAAACTCACAACTGCTGCCTAAATACGGACGCAGTTAGACTCCTACGGCATAAAACCTGACGAAAAGACATACATAAACATGACAGTGAAAGATGCCAAGGCTGCGCGTCGATTACGAGGGACTGTGAAAAGTTCCAAGAAGCGATTGCGGCCTTGCTGTATTTCCTTCTCAGCTTCTAATAAGACATGTATATCTAAGAGGTCGATGAATGAGCTGACCAAGAGACAGCCAGTTCTTTGCCTTACAGTATAAATCCCTTGCGGCCTGAATGGGTGCCTTGCGTAGTCGCGCGAGCGATTCATATGCCTTGTCATGGCGGCCTTTTGATACATACCATCTAGGGGACTCAGGGCAGAAGAACACCTGAGCGATGATGAAAAGTGCCGGAATACCCGCCTGCGAAACAAATCTATAAACTATATCCTGAGCCTGAGTGACAATACTGACTTACGCTCGCTAGCATCAAACGCCAGTTCAATCCAGTGATATGTGCTTTATCAGGCACCTTGAAGAAAGCAACATCTGCAACGGTTCCGAGCATAATCCCAAATGCCGTCCACATTTGCCTGAGACGTGGATAATAAGTTGTGGAGAGAACACCGGAATGAGAGCTAAAACTCACCACATCATGACCAGAGCTCCTCTAATCGCAGGCGGTGCACCTTATGGAAATGCTGGTGAGAAAAATGGTAAACAAGATGAACGAGAAAGGCTTGCATTCGGCCGCGTAGACGGGAACGGTAGAACTCTTAGGACCAATACCAAGGCCGAGGACGAACCTGGCTACAAAGAGATGAGGCCATGAATTGGTTACTCCTTGCCAAATACAAGTCAAGAATGACAAGGTAGCGGAGATGAATATAGTCCCACGACGCCCAAACATTTGGTTGAGCTGGTAGCACGATGTGAGTACGAATCATAGGACTAGGGGGACAAGCTCGAAGTTTTGAACTCACAGGGTCGGTCAACCAGCAGCCAAGGACCGCGCAGCATAGCTGTTCGAGGATTAGAAAAAGTTCGGATGAGAATGAGAAGGGGTATGCATACGTATGGCGCAGAATTTACTAGCCCTAGCAGCCACTGGTTGCGGCTAGTATTCCCAGTCTTCGGGTCGATCCCAAATTGTGGAGCGAAGAAAAGATTGGCACCATTGATGACAGATTCGTCCATCTTTAAGAACCAACCAAAAATGAGTCGCCAGTTTCAAAGTTCTTTCACACACACTTACACCCTGCACGGCAGCCGCCACTGAGTGTAAGGGTGAACATTTGCAATACTGATCATATATGTGATAATAAAACGTACCAGAACACAGAATCACCAGATAGTAAAGCATCATGGGTTGGTCCCATTTGTGGCTGACTTCGCGGCGCAAGGCCTGTTTCTCTTCCTCCGAAAGCAAAGATATAGTTTCGAAGGCTGAGGGGTCCTGAGCGACGAGGGCACCTTTCTGGAATAGTTCAGATAGATGCGCCAGACCATGGGACTTCGCAAAGAGCTCCCCATCGGTCATGAGTTCTTCGTGGGACAAGCCGGCAAGAGGGTTGGCTAGTTTCTGGTTGATATCCGTAGGACGTTCATCAGAAGCTCGCTCTGTGAAGGTGGCCTTGGTCGCTTGCGCAAATTCTTTGTCGTTCGAGGAGGCCATAAGATGTGGATGGTTTGTCACAAAGAAGGCTGGTCTTGTCAGCCATCTTAAGTAGGATGGTTGATACAGATGACATTTACATGTGGAAAGTGGTGTCCGCTGGTGCCGCCTCTTCATAAATTATTCTGGGTTTCTCGTGACGTCAGGGTTAACCGGAATAAGTCCTGTGGTGGCGGACTCCACTGTTGATCATATAGCTGTAATTCATGTCATAGGAGGTAGAGACACTCACCTCAGCACTGGCTGGTCCACTGTACTTCCACGTAAACCTGGGTGTCGCGTCGTGGGCACCACCACCGCCCCATCTTGAGAACACACGGGCTTTGGAAGAACGCGTGTTGGCTGGATTCTATAAGATTCTATGCCGTTATGGGCTATGGAGCATCTGAACCTTGAATATTTTATGCTGAACGCAAGGGGGTGGTTACTAGCACAGCTCCTTTTGATGATACATTGTCAGAGACATAGTAAGATAACCAGACGGAATCAACAATGAGGCGTCAAGGAACGGACCATCGGACCAGTGCACGTGGAGGGGTTTACCGGATTATCGCACGGGTGTTGGTGCGATCATGATGGATGCTTTATACCAAGTTCGAAGGATCCCAATGGAAGTTGACAGTCGTTGAAACTCACGAGGTCTTCATCAAGAAATTCCCGCTAGGGTCACGGTTATACTAGTAGTAGTACCGCTACATCTCTGAGTCTCTACATCTGCTGCAGCAAAAACTTTTAAAGTTACAGGTTCGTTCTCCTTCCGAGTGCCTTTCTCCATCTTTTCTTTTGTATCGCAGGCTGCAGCCCAATATCTGAATGAATTAAAACATCTATAGTTATCTTAAATATTTACTCTACTTTATCTTGTTTTGTTGTCTCCAATATCAGTGAATCTTTGTCCGTCTTGCCTCCAATTTTTTTTGGCTGATAAACTTTATATCAACTTACATTTTACATACCCAAATTCCACCACTGGCAGCTCGTAGCGGACTCTACGGGGCTTGCCGCGCTATGCCAGCGCTGTGGAGTTTTCCAATCCTGGTCCAATGGACCAATCCACTGTGCGATTAGCGCGTGATGAATCCCACACGTCATGTGATGGCGACGCGAACTTGAGAAGCACTCTTAATGGTTTGACAGAGAACGTTGAACTGTCAACGAGCAGTGACAGTTTAGTGACAGTGGCAATGGATCGATGGATCATGCTCAGGTAGTAACATACATATCAGAACTTGTGATGAGTACATACATACGGCTTGTGCCACTACGGCAAACCTTCTTTCCATTACGAGTTTTAGAAGATCATCATGTGTTTGCATTGGTGTATGCAAAGGTAATTATTGTTACAGCGAGTGCAAAGTATGACTAGAATGTCAAGCGTCTGTTTGTATATACAGCTCGAGCGAATATGGGCTTGTATCAGCAGTTACACGTTACCCAGAAGTGGCATAATTTTGATCGAAGTACAAGTGGAAGAGACGTGAGGAGCAAATTTCAAGCAGCAAAGGGCGGGGGATGAAGGTGGGTGTCGAGTATGTTGCCAGAGATGGTGAGGATAGGGTGAGGTCGGAAGGCGGGGTGGGATGGATGGAGCATCGCCGAACGAATTAGGGACCCGAACGAAGTCTTGAGGCCAAATGGGCTGAATAATTTGAGGACCGACAAGAGAAACCCGGGAAAAGCTAGAAGTATAAGAAGCTAGGAAGAATAAATTCAGCAATAAAAACAGAGCACAAAGTTGACGTTGAGCAAGATCGTGGGGGAGGCGAAACGGGTTTGGCGGTGTGCGGTCCAGAGGTGCTTGGAGGAGTTTAGTCGTTTTCGACCATGGAGATGGCGCCGCATTGTTCGCAGAAGCTCCACATCGTTCGTTGGCCGTTCAATCCAGGAGCACAGGCGACGCGAAGCTTGGGAACCTGAGAGCATCCGGTGCTAATACGCAAGCAAGGTCAACTGATTTGGTTGATTAAGCAGCTTTCGAGAACTGAACCCACCGATGATGAGCAAAAGAACTTGAGGGCTGAAGGAGCCCGATAGGTGGCGTTGTAGGAGATTGAGTGGCGTAATGAGCGTAATTGTGGGAATTGGAATCGACAGACCCCTCAGAGGTGAAGAACGGCAGGGGGTAAATGTCGAACGACGGGTAGGCAGCTGGGTAACAATGAGACACCTAAAAGACAGCGGCCACATGGAGAGCACGTACGGGAGTTTGACGCGGAAGACGCGGATTCATTGGACGAGGTGGAGCTGACGTTGGAAGGAAGCCGAGAGTGATGGAGTAGAGGGTACAGGGGTTCAGCATCACACATTAACACATCAGAGTCACAGTCAGCGTTGGGGAACGGAATCATTTTAAGTTGTTTCGCGTTCTTGAGGGCGATGAGCATTCATTACAAGCTATGCAATGGGCGGTATACGTACCGTGGGCGACGCATCGTCAGATTCGACGTCAAATTTTCTTTTCATAGCCATACTGAAGAAACGTGGGGTGTATAGGGGAGAGGGATGACCCAGGTGTGTGAAAGTGAGTGAGAAGGTTGAAAGGGAAACGAAGTCCTGGGCGGTAACTTATACACGGGGCTGTTTATGGTTATTTATTCACACTGTGAGAAAACATTTATCGGCAAACGCCATTTCTGTGCTGCCGGCTTTTGCCGGCCACCCCTGGAGTGTTTTGATTGGTTTGCATTATTTTACGTATTTACCCATTTAGGCAATAGTGAAATAACGCCGGGTGTCAATGTGATCAGTCACGCCTGTCTCATTCGAAAGATTTCACACGCTCAGGTCCACGGACCACGCCTGACCACGTCGCGTCGGTCATTCGTAAACACCATCTCAACCAAGATGGATATCCCAGATTTCCTCAGTCCAGTCTTTTCATACCTCGCCGAGACACTACCCTCACCCCTCTATTCGGCTGTAATATACGCCTTGTCTCATTTACTCGCCGTGACCTATGCGTTCATCAGCGTGATTCGCTCCTTTATCTCACGAAACCCGCTCGAATGGGACGCGCAAACGATACTCCCGCCTATCATGACTCTCTTCGCAGCATACGTCGCCCTCCTTAGCTTCTATCGCACAACAACCTGGATGCTCAGAACCAGCATCTTCTTTGTCAAGTGGGGCACGTTTTTCGGTATCTTGATGGCTGGCGCAGGGTGGCTTTTGGGCAATGGGAGAAGTGTGGGGAGATATGGCGGCATCGTCTCTGGATTTGGAGATTTCTTCCTCGACGTCATGAATGGCCAGGAGCAGAAAACAGCTGGGAGTGGTAGTTCACGGTCAGGTTCGCGCACACGATCGTCTCGTACACGAGAATCCGACAAACGAGAGCCGAAGCCTTGGGATTCCTACGAGCGCCACCGGGAGTACGAGGCAAAGCGGGAAGATGATTCCTCCACCGATGCACAGAAGGTCATTGGTGATATTCTCGGCAGCGCTAGCAAAATAGTCAAAGAAAGCGGATGGTGGAGTGTGTTGAAAGGGGTTGTGGATGGAGGCATTTCGGAAACGGATGGCGGCGGAACACAGCAACGATCCTCTCAGGATTCGCAAGCCAAAGCCAAAGCTGGTCGTTCGCGTTCGCGTTAATGTCATATGTTGGTCTTTCGTTGTATTTACCGGTCTCCTGTATTTTTATCTCAGCATTCAAGCCTGTACACCTCAGCTCAATCATGGATAGTTTAGAAGTTTCACAATGTTCTATTAGAATAATCCAGTTATACATCGTTAAGAGACCACTTTCTTTGCCTCCTCCGGGTTGTTCCTACGGTAACTGGGAAACACTGGCAGTGAGCCATCAAATCCCAGAGAAGCAAGACAGTGGACTCACTTTGCGATACGTCCCAATTGTGTAAGTCCTGATAGTCCGACGAAGAAATTGACCTGGAAACACTCGTGAGACCAGCATCGCGGTATGAGCTATATCACGCTTACAGCGGCCAAGCTGTAGTTTATGGGGGTGATGACCAGCGAGTATCGTACCCAAATAAACCCTGTTCCGGCAAGAGCTAGAGGACGACAGATTCGACGAGTCAACAACGTCCGTGTGTAGTAAGCAGATGCAGACATACCCAGGTTTTGGGAGACACTGAGCTTGTCAGCAGGCCTGGATAGGTCCTTAAGTCCAGCAGCAACGAGACACCATTTCATCAATGGGGCCCAGAAAAACACGGTTTTGGGTCCTGTACATTGACGGTCAGGCATAAGTGTAAATGGGTTCAAAATATGGTCGTACCCGCTGGGTGGTTCATGAAGGACGAAAACTTCGAAGCGCCTGCAGATGCCGCTGCTCCAGACATGGTGATAGAGAATGAAGCAGGTGTTAGCACTGAGCAAGGTGTTGTATGTAACAAGAAAGTCAGGTCACGAATTTCTGAGGTCACAATTATTTGGTATATCATTTGGCCTCCACCATACTATCCGGGCTCGACGGACCCACCTTGCACCCTCCACCTCTCGATGACTGTCACACCCGAAAAGCCTCAGGGCCTTACAATTAGGTCCCTTTCTATGAAGATTTTTATAAACCCAGTCTGCCTCCTCGCCTCAGGCAGAATATAAGGAGCTTCACCTAATTCACTGATACGACGTAAACGACTGGCCGCTTAGTGCCATTATCGACGCTTGGTCTCCTATTTCATAGTCGCAAAAGGATAACGCGACGGCGTTATAACTGCTTTTTGGCTCCAAATATCCCTTGCCCTGATGCGTGATTCCAATACAACCTCCTTTCCACCGGAGATGGCCCGTCTCTCGATTGTATCAAGCTCCATCGATTATATATATTCTTCTTTTCCGCTCTATATAAACCAGCAGATCAAGACAAGAGTCCCCTCTTCTCTTGAAGTGTGTATATCGCATCCAAACTTCATATCATGGCACCCAACTGGGAACCGGGAACAGCCTATGCAACTGGAGACGTTGTTGTCTATGAAGGTAAGCTCCTTGATGACTTTGGTGTCTATCCTTTGCTGAGCGTAACTCACTTACCAAGGTGCCACGTATAAGATAATCCAGCCCCATCGTTCACAGGTAGATCGCCATGCACCGGATCTTCACATCACAGCTGACGATGCATAGTCTGACTGGGCTCCTTCCGTCACCCCAGCATTATGGGGCCGAATTCCAGGCCAATCGGTTGGAGATCACCATGAACAGCCGGCTCATCACCAGCAGGTGTACCAACAACCACCTACCGAGCAGTCTCCCCCGACCTACCAGCATCACGATGACGGTGCTCAGCTTCAGCAAGGTCGGTCGCTTGCCTAGTTTGTTCGTGCCCTTTGGCTGATCTTCACAAGGTTACAATCACCAGTCTGATCAGAAGCCTCAACCACCAAGCCACGAACCAGAGAAGAAGACTCACTGGTACGACGACAAGGCGAAACTAGGCCTTGCGGTACGTTGCTTAAATCTATGTTCCCGGTTTTGGGTCTCACCTTGACGTCGTCAGCTCGGTGGGGGGATCGCGTTAGCTGGAGGCATCCATCACCTGGTGAAGAAGCACGAGGAGAAAGAAGACGAAGTCGATCGACTCTTTAATAATGTCTTGCCACCGCTCATAAAGTTCACAGGAGGAAGGGCGCATCGCATGGGTCAACGAAGCCAGAGCTCGTACGGACCTCTACAACAGGGAAGGCCCAAGAGGGTCGGCCAGTTGGATTCTGACGCAAGGCAAGAACTTTCCTGCGTATGCGATCACGGTCGGGGAGGAGCATTCTCAGCCCTTGTACATATGCAGAGCATATCACGATGTCAGTTTTTCGCGACGCTCTTCTGCCTTAGCTGAGACTGAACAAGTATGTCCGTAGGGTGGCAAACGTACGCTGCTGCATCAAACTCATTCTCTTTAATGTCTGATTATGACGTTGTGAACCAGAGGTCGGCGCGGCGTCTGGTGCCTTGAAGCTAGGTGCCGTCTTCGGGTATAAACACAAGGAACACCACGTATGTCCCCACTGTCAGATAAACGTCTCCTCAAGATCTAATTCGAAGTTGCCAGCGAGACATCTACGAGATCTTGCTCGGCGATATGCACGGCTTAAGATGGGTACCAGCTCGTGGCAAAGTCAATGTAAGCGCCCTTGGCTACTCCCCAGTCGAGGGCGGCCATGAGCACAATGGCACACCACTGTACATCATCAAGGCGCTGTACGGTGGAGGTTACCATCCTGGAAAAGCTAGTGCGACGCTCGATGGTATGGACATGTCTAATATGTTTGCGAAGGTATTGATGGTAATCCTTTTACTGTAGGAGCTTACATTCCCATTGATGGGACTGAGAAGAATATCAAAGTGGGTTTTCATCTTTTCTGGCCATATGAACCCTCTCTAAATCACACTGTAGGAGTATGAAGTTTTGTGCTATAACTCCTAAGGTTTCCTCAAATGTACTCGTATTGACAAATGTCGATTCATATCTTGGAAGTTGAAATTTTGACTGGAATGCCTCAGGCTCTAATCACACGAGAAATTCAGTCCTGGCGGTCTATGTTCAAGAACTTCAGAGTCCGATGGTAATATGTATGTACACAGTGCGGTGACTAATTTACCAGGACTCGGTGTCCTTAACAACCCCTTCGACGGCTTGCTCATCTGCCAGCTGGCGGGAGTAGTTGTTGACAATGACACAACCCCCTGTGAGGACGATTGTGTCAGCCTAAATGGACTCTTGAGAGTAAGACGACACGACTCACAGATTTCGAACAACCAAAAGATGATGAAGACGGTGACTGTGACACCTTTGATGACCTTGAGCCCGTCATTGCAAATTCCAGCGGGGTTCTTGATGGACGGAGCTGCGTGCGCTAAAAGGCAGTCTTTCTTGAACGCCCCGCTGTCTTTGAAGACGCGCCAGATGGCGTAAATGCCAAACGAAATGCTGAAGAGGAGATGGACGAAGAGGAAGACGAAGTAAAGCCTGACGAGAGCAAGCTTGCGTGCAATCGCGCCGATCAATCTAAGAAATCTCAGTCAGCCTGGGGAACAAAGTAGTATCCAGTCGATACTTACCCAACGAGCGAGAGGATGGCGAGGAGCGCGTAGACAGTGATGGAGATTCCAATTGATACTTTGCTTCCACTAATTTGGTGAGCATTAATCGCTCCAGCAATCGCGATCAATCCTCCTCCGAGGAGACCAATGAGAGCAATAATCTGAGGAAATTTGTCAGAGGTAAATTCCAAGAATGTCAAAAATCGACTTACGACAACACCGAATCTCGTCGGGAGGCAGCAGCAGAACGTGCGGGTGGCGACAACAGTCATGGCGTTTGGTAGTTAGATTAAGGGGGTCGTGGGGTTGTGTCTTTGTGATGATAGCAGAGGTGCGTGGATGGATACAATCCTTTTTTCTTCCTAGTCGTGGGGGAACAGGGCCAGCCTATTAGGAGGAACATCATTAGAGGAGTGTGGTTTATATACCCTTGACCCCCGTGTGATGCCGATACCGGATAGGTTCGGGGTCGCTAAGGGGCGTGCACTGCATCGTATCATGATCTTCTAAACAATTGATGGGTCCGTGATGGTTTGAGATTTGTTTCCAAGGAGTCTTCCTCGCCAGCCAATTTCTAGCCCGGATCACCTCTTAGAACATTGTCCTAGAATTCTCGCATACCGCAGAGAGCACACACTGTGATAGAGAGAGTCGAATGGAACGCATTCCGCTAGTCGAGGCATCAGAATTCATTTCGAAACACAACGGCATCAGCATCAGAGTCATCATCACCTGTGACGAGGGGCGGCCACAGCATTAGCCAACGTTGAACTCGAGACGTGGAGCTCACTGAAGTTCAACGTTCAGACCCGACGCTGCCTCTAGATGAACGTTGTTCATTCCGAACCATTCAGTCAATCGCAGCGCACCGATGCTTTCAAACAAATCGGAATGGATAAGGACTTCAGCTCGTCGCAGGGTGACTAGTTTCAATTTACATGCGGTATTCATAATTACAATACGGTATCTGGTAGTACAATTGTAGTACAACATGAAAGGCATACTCTTTCCTCTTTGATTATTCGTACATTGTTTAAGCGATTAAATAGGTATCGAGGGCGGGTACTTGGGATGCGGAACAAGATGCGAATTAATATTGCCTTCGGTAGTTGTCGGGGTAGTGATCTTGGTAGGGCGGGATATCCCTTGTCGAATGCCTGCTGTTCCTGCTCGATGAGCGGTGGCGGTGGTGATGACCATGGTGATGCTTGTGTTGTCTCGACGACGTCGATTTAATAACGATCACCTGCGGAGCAGGTTGACTTCCGTTAGCACTTCCAGGCGCGCCCGCGTAGACAGTTTGCTGTGGATAGGAAGTGGACAAGCTTCGCCCACGATGGTGAGAGGCGCTGGGAGGCATGCCAATGTGCACCGGTTGCACTTGATAAGGCTGCTGTTGGTAGACCTGGGTCTGGTAGGGTTGCGCTGAGTGCGGTTGGTATGAGTGTGCCGATTGAGGCTGGTAGGATTGACTTGGGTATGAGCCTAATGGTATGGCGCTCTGCGGGTAAGGTGTGTCATGGGTAGGCATGTTTATCGGCATGCTATGGCCCGGAAATGACCCGTAATTTGAAGAATGGTCACTGTAACTGGTGGCGGTGCCTGGTGGCATGGAGGATGGGTATCCGGACCCGTACGGCGGAGGGATTGACATACCCGCGCCAGCGCCTCCCAGATGAAGCATAGGAGGGGGTCGAGAATGGGAGCGAGGGCGTGACTGAGAACGATGTCGGTGATGACCATGGCCGATGGCATCGTCAAAGGCGTATGGATCGCCGTAAGAACTGCCGTTGGTAGGAAATCGAGTACGGGAACGGGACCGGCGATGTTCCCTGTCCGGCTCCGCGTCTCCGAGTCCCTAGGTAAATTGTTATGAGTCACGCTATTTGACGCACAATGGCAAAAGGGCAATATACTTCATAAAAGATAATGGAGGCGGTCGCTGCTGCCGTTTCTGAAGCTGCATAGCGGTCCATCTCGCGGCCTACAAAGCTAATTAATCGCTTCGCTGTGAATGTTAAGATCAGTACAATATCACAAAATCAATGAGGCTGAGAGAACACCTTCTCCAACCGCTAAGCCAATTAGTGCTTCGCGTTGCCTGTGGGTATCACCGTTCAACGGTTCGCGAAGGGGTCTGTTGTGAATCCAGGTGCGATGGGCTTCGTAGGCAGCTGCATGACCGATGTCAGCAGCATGCATGCGATTTAACTCGCCCTAAGTACAGAGTTAATTAGGCTTTGAGACACAAAGGAGATTTCTTACGAGGCCATATGCGCGATGGTGCCAGTGTCGAGCCTCATTGGTTGAGACACCTTGACTATTTAATTCAGCACCCAGACCGGTGTAGTCTCTAACGCGGCCCCATGCATGATCGAAGAGGGACCTGTTAGAAGCAGATTTTTTGAGTATGGATCTGAGAGGATGGGGGGTCATATTCCTACGGATCCTGAGTGGCAGCGTGGGCGCGATAAAAGTCCATTCCTCCCCCTATTTAACGTAACCGCAGGGATCAACGCCTCGTGTTGGAGGAGTCAGGGCACGGAGGAACTCACAAGATGGCTGGGACTGGAAGTTGGGAGTTGGTGGAGGGCCAAATTGATACTAAGTTGGGTGATTAGGTTTCCGGACGGAAATATGGGAACGACAGGATGGCTACCTGGTTTGTTCCCCATGTCGGCGAAGCGTGTTGATAGTGGCTGTATGCCATTTAATGTCACAAGGATATAAAATTGTGGGGGCCAAATCTGGACCAGCAGGGCGGGGATGGGGGTGAAAGAGAGAAGATAAACAACACGAGGAGGAGCCCATCTGATGTGACGTCACCCGTCTTTGTCACCTCGAGGCTTGGAGGCCGTTCTCCAAGGACAATGAGGATACCAGATAGTTATGACGATGAACAGTAGTAAAATAATCCATGTAGGCAGTGTACAAGCTAAATATATTGCCATGAGCGACTATCAACTCCTTCTTCACGTGCCATCACAATGAACGCGTCTTGCCCCTCTCCACCACCTCATGTCTGGTCAGTTTCATTCTCCATCTTCTCGAGACTCCCTGAACACCTCTACAGACTTTTCTGTCTTTTCTAGTCCGCAATTTGACGCAAACGAGTACGCCAATGCCATCTTGGCGGGCGAATCATACCCTTTAGATACCAAACACGCTGGAAAGCTTTCAGTCCAACCCCAAGACCTGCCAGCAAAAGAAGACATATCTGTCTCTATATCTAAGCTCACATTCTCGATCGATGATGTCTCAAAGCAAATTAAGAACGTTGTCAGTTAACCCCTACCCTGGAGCATCGGACACCCAAGCTAAACTCTTCCAGGTCTCGACTCATCACGAATCCTTTCTGTCACAAGCTGCCAACGCGCACAGTCTTTCAGGGTCTTTGACATCTGTCCGCGTAGGCCTCAATGACTTGGACTCGTCTCTCGACAAGTAAGTGTTAAGCCTATTTCCACCCTCAGCCACTTACATCAACTCCGTAGACTTCGTCTCAAGATACGCGTACCTTACCAGTCTCTACAAGCTCATGTATCGCGTCTGCAAAAGCTACAACAGGCCTCCGATGTCTTACGTCGCACATCTCGCTTCGTCGTTCTCGCTCGCAGGCTTCAACTCCAGATGGCCGACATGGAAAGTAGTACCGGTTCCGCTGAAGCGCCTGCCAAATCGACAAAAGCGGACAGATTCTCCGATGCCACGGGCCTGTCTACGCCAGATCTTGAGGATGAAAAAGAACGCACAATCGCAAAGGCAGCGCTTAGTATCGCGGAACTAGGTAAACTTCTGATTTGTGTCTCGTTTCATATTCCTGACGAATTGCGGATCACTAGTCTCCCTGTTGGATGGTCCAGATAGCAGTAAAAATGCCGGAAATTTGAGCAGGAACAGAGAACGTGCTACGAGCTCCGTACCACCTGCCTCTGATAGTGATAATAATGTCACGGAACATGGAGTTCCTCTCCGATCGATTACCGCGGTCGCTGCGCATGTGCATTTTATCGAAGAGGCGCGCACGAAAGTCACGGATGAAATGGAGAGCATGGTTCTAATTGGGTTGACGACATTGGTTTGTTGGCCCTCCTACTCTCCACGAACGAGTCTCACAGCAATTTCCTGGAATTAGAACCAGTCATTGCTCGCATCTTCCCTTCAAACAGCATACAATCTTCGGGTTCTCCCGCAGCTTGTGCAGAACCTCATCTTAGATCTCTCACAGGCTGTGGAAGAACGTATACGAAGTGCATTTGATCTTGCTAAAATCTCCAAAGAAGCGCTAGCCAAAGGTCCGTTTGCCTTTTCTCCGAGTGACATACCGACCAACGCGCTCTTTTGTTGCTTCAAATTTAGATACTGCTACATCCCCCCAGTCGCCCCCTACATACCGCTCGCGCGTCAGGACGGAGCCCACGAATGTCACTGCACCCCACTTCACTGCGACGCTCTGGTCGCGCCTGGAAGTGATGATAGAGGACATGGCGGATTGTTGTATCAAGGTACGCGTTCCGCAGACTCTGGTCACTATGTTTTTCTTTCTCAGATGGAGACCCCATGACTGCCGCACATGCGAGGTTATGGACGCCACAAGTGCTTTCTGTTGCCTCGTGTACGTCTAGCCTGCATGGTGCGACCTCAAAATTAGCGCCTGATGATCTGTGATTGAAACGGCGTCCGCACGTTGGCATCTTTTACCTAAATGTCTATATCTAGCTTTCCCCATCGTTTGCGTGTTGCCGGAGCGACAACTCACCCGTTGTTTGGTTATAGGTCTACACCCTTGAGAAGGTGTTGAAGCTGAAAAAGGATACGGTGACCCAAGCATTATTCCTGGATGAGGCGATGAAGGTAATTATATTTCCTTCCCCCCGACCGAATTGGGTTGACGGGATCACCACGTTTGCTTACCTATCTGTCGATACGTTTGCTTAGCTCCTGGAAAACAAACCCAGCGCCACATTCTGGACTTCGCTCGGCCGATCACTAGAAAAGCATGCCCGAGACGCAGCAAAGAGTATGTATTTTTCGTCACATGCAAAGCACCATCCAACATCAGCTGAACTGCGCCAGGTTCTACATTTCTCCAACAAACTTTGAGCACGGGATATCCTCGGCTTCTAAGGCTGTTCCACGAGTTCTTTGCGAAGATCGCTGTTCATACTGACACTGTCTATGGCCCCACATACCAAAGGTGTGTGTTGTCTTCTTTTGAAGTGGACGCCGATTTATCAATGTGCTTAGTCCGGAGACCGTTTTCGTCCTCCGTTCTCTTTTCAACTTCGAAAGCCTGTATCTTTTGCGCTCAACAAACAAATTAAATGAGGCTGTCGCACAGGCCTTTAGCGGTGGCGCTCGAGCTCCTCCAGGGGCTCCAGAGGGCATTAACATCGCGCGTACAGTTATCAACGAGCTCGATTCAGCGAGATTTGATCCACTTTTGGTACGCGCCGTAGCGAAGAATGTAGCCTCCAGTATCAACATGCTCCTTTCAAGAATCGACAACTTGGTGAGCCTCTCGAAACTAAAGGGGATTTAAAAAATGCTCAGAAAATGCTGGAACACAGGTGGTGCGGGATCGTTCGGCGGTGACCTTGATGGGACCTACGGCAACACCACAGCAGACTTCAAACGCCCAGCTAGCAACGTGCCTATATCAGTGTTGGCTAAAGCTTGACACGCTCAAAGGGGACCACACTGAAGCTGTATTTGATGCGTTGAATCCTGGTATACAGGTATGCATTGTATTTGTTCTTGTGTCAACGCTTAATCTGAGCCTGATTTGCGTGCACCTCCATAGAATGTGTACAAGGCGTATGAGCAGTTGGTAGATCCACTCATGACGGCTATCCGCCGGGAATTGAGCGCGATCATTGTTAAGCTCCATCGAATCGACTTTGGCCAAGACGTAGACCCCATGTCAGGCATGGGGGGCTCCAGCTTCTATATGAAAGACCTAGTGGAGAAACTCTCCTTCATAAAGTCCGAGATCATACAGAAGTTCTCGATCGGCGAGGCTGGTAAGACGTGGTATGCTTCCTTTACATCGCAAGCTTCGTTACGTGGTTGACCTTCACTTCATAGGGTTGTTTCCATTGTGAAGTACGTGATAAGGACATTTGTGATGCATGTCTCGATCGCTCGGCCACTCGGAGAGAGCGGGAAGCTTCGACTGACAAGTGATATGGCTGAACTCGAGTTCTCCTTGAGCGCGTTTTTGGTTGGAAATCCGCAGAGCAAGCGCGGAGGTGACCTCGAGACCGTCGGAGACGAGTACCGTGTCTTAAGAGCAATGAGGTGAGTTTCACCGCCGTGACTCTCTTACTCTTGTGATTGACGATAATTTACTAGGCCACTGTTGTTCCTGGACAATTCGATGCTCGCGGAACCCGAGAGAACAGCTGGGCTACCTCCGCTCATTGTACTTCACCATATTCTCGTTCGGTCTCCGATGCCATTGCCACATAATTTGCACGGATGGCAAGAAGCCGAATATGTCCGATGGGTGGGAGAACACACGGACGGGGAGGCTTGGTCCCTCATCGAAGGCGGCCTCAGCCATTGGGAGAAAATTTCTGAGAGCGAAGGTTTGGATAATACAGTTGCGAAGGAGTATATCCAGTTGGCTCGTACTGTATTACAAAATGCGGAGAAGACGACCTCGTAGAAATTGACGCTTGTGATTATATCCGAAATTTGATCAGGGCTGATTTCTGAGTCAAAGCCCATCCGTGACTTGGGTTTATCTTTTCCAAACTCCAAAGGACCTCCCTAGTCTGCAAATGGCCTCCTTTGTAGCTCTCCGCGCCCGCGCAGCGTCTAGAAATGTATCTATAAGGACGTTCACATCGACACTGCGTGCTTCTAATGAGGCACCCAAGCCTCCCAAACCTATTGACGACTCGACTTCCGCGTTGGACTACAAGAGGGCTCACAAGTTCCGGCCTCCCCCTCTGCCAGCCATGGACCTGCCGCGCTCAAGAAGTGCAGAGGAGGCTGTCACAAACATCCTATATAATACCCCTCCCCCGAGCTTACAGCCCTTTAAAAAGTGCGCCAACTGACTCATTCAGTGATACAAAAAAAAAGTTGACTCGAGTACAGGCATGTCCTAAACTGCTTGGTTCAAAATGAACCTGGAGTCCTTTCCCGTGTCTCTGGAATCCTTGCAGGCAGAGGATTCAATATCGACTCCCTGGTCGTTTGCCGGACGGAAATCCGCGACCTCAGTCGCATGTGCATCGTCCTCAGCGGACAAGACGGTGTTGTCGAACAGGCTCGGAGGCAGCTTGAGGACCTTGTGGGCCCTTTCAACTGTCCTTTTTCCTTTCAACTCACGGTTTTTTCAAGGTACCCGTGTGGGCTGTCCTTGATTACACCGAGACGCGTACCATTGCGCGTGAACTTCTCCTTGTGAAGGTCTCCATCCTTGGACCAGAATACCTCGAAGACCAGCTCGCAGGTGGCCCCTCGCATGACCCGCGGGCAGCACACCCCTCCAAATTGGAGCGCGAGACTGTTCTCGCGCAAAATTTTGAACACAGCACGGAAGACCTGCAGGCTGCGTCAATCACGCCTTCGCAGGCGCTTCGGTTAAAGCATCAGCACCTTCAGTCAATTTCGACTCTCGCCGGCCAGTTCGGCGCAAAGCTTGTCGACGTCAGCGAGAACAGCGTTATCGTTGAGATGACAGCCAAGACGGCGAGGGTGGAGGCGTTCCTCAAATTGGTGAAGCCTTTCGGCATTCTCGAGGCTGCGCGGACAGGTTTGTCGAACATAATTACTTGTCAATTGGGCAACCTCTGATATCACTTTCAGGATTGATGGCCATGCCTAGAACACCAATTGCCTCTCACGCAGATGAGGAAGAGAGTTTCATCGAGACTGGTGGGGTTGTCGATGCTAGCCTCCTTCCCCCTGGTTAAATCATATTCGTCCTTTCCATGTATTGCTGCCGGGTTCTTTGGTTATATAACAGGTCATAACTTCGTCGTAATTTCTAAGTACACACCATAAAGATACGTCAACATAAGCTTAAATTAAGGAGCCCAGGACAAGCCCATTCGCCGGACTTTCAAGCGTCAAGAGTGCAAAGCAGATGTACCCACTTGCCCTCAGGTAAGGAAGCCACGAGGACTTCCCAAGCTACACCGCCCGCGGCTTTAAGGCTTGAATGTACTGAATCTTGACCGAATCATGTACGGCATTAATATGCATGAGGACTGGGCAAATTTGTTTTGCGGATCAGGCCTTCAGGTCGTATTCCGTTCCATTGTTCTCAGTACACACAGTGCGACATCGGAAAGATGTTAGATCCTGTCGTCTGGGAGTCGTCTGGGCGGGTGTGTGGAGGACTTGCCGGGACTTTAGCGGACGGATCAAATCTGATGGAGATAGAACGCGACAATATTTATGTTTCCTTGCGCGTCATAGGCACGTGGCCGCGACAATCCCATTGTTCCCTCTTTCCAGCTAATTCTTGCCACAAGAACCCCCATTGTTGTACGTTACTTCCCTGGTATCTGTCAGAGCACACCCGACACTAACGTGGGAGCCAAACATTCCGGAGTTCGATTTTTTGATAACGTGGCGCTGTATTTTTAGAGTTTTTTTTCTTCTTTATGATGTATGAGACGTGGTACAAGCTAGACAACGCGATAATGATATGATTAATATGCTAGGGAGTGTGAGATGCAGTGTTTGGATTGGTGAGATGCAAGGGAGCGAGTGGGGAAATAGTATAAGAAAAATCCCAAATAAAATGCGATAACGATAACCAAAAGGTTGAAAGCAAATACACACAGTTAAAGAAAGCAAGAGTCGATATTGGATCCTGGAAATGATAGGATGCAACGAGAGGCATGCCTGGGCGGCAACAAAGACAGGCGAGAAAGACGTAGAGAGCATGATGGGTCGTAAAGTAGATATGGCAATACAAGGACAGCAAAAAGCAATGTGAACGGGAGCTGTAAGGAAAGCAGGGTGCTTTTGGAACGAGAGGGGTGTGAAGATCTTTTAGACGTCGATGGGATCATGCATCGCAAAAGATGCGTTCCAGCTGCCGGCGACGCGACGTTTGCCAGCATGAGCAGCACCGGCCGGCGGTGCATATGGAGTGTGGGTGGGTGCCTCTACAACCTCCTCCTCGACTGGGGAGGGCCCTGTGTAATCAAACGTGGGGTTGAAATTGATGTACTGATCCAGCTGGAAGGGCTGTTCAACACCGGCGGAAGGCAAGTCAGACCCTTCGGATGGTGAAGTCTGTGAAGATGGGCCGGCCATGGTTTCGAAACTGCCATTATTCGGGAGGACATTGTCGAAGAAGGTCTGGAATGTTCCCATAGGGGGCATAGAGGACGCAGAGTCCCACTGCACTTGCGAGAAATCGAAGTCGAGTTGGCCGACCTCTACCTCCAGAGGACCTACAGCTGGTTGATCTAAGTTGCCTTGAGCGAGAGGATTGATCTGCAGTTGATAACAGTCCCCGCTGGTGTTGTTGAGGAAGTCATCAAGCGTTGGGTGATACTCTGGATTCTGGAGAGCCCATTGGCTGAGCGTGTCTGCAGCGAATTGTGGCAAGCCAAATGAGAGAAAGTCCTCGTTGTCCTATAAGAAACCCATGATCAGGTTGAATCGGTGATAAACCCAACAAAAAAAACATACGGCAGGTGTAGAGGCTGCTGGAGTATCCTGAGCCAACGCGTACTGTTGGTCATTATTTTGCTCGGAATGAGCCTGTTGGGGCTGCATGAACTGCTGGGGAACGTATAGATCGCTGATCTGTGTGGAAGAATCGGCAGCAGGCGCCCGATAATGGGCTGGAGCAACGGGCTGGGGCGGTGCCAAATAAGCTGGTTGTTGTTGAGTCGAATACTGGCTAGCGTTCTGGGTGGTGGCAGTGTGTGGCCTATAGTAGGACTTATTGCCCTGGGGTTGAACGGTTTGCTCTTCGACGCGTTCATTCTGGGCGCTATTGAGTTGAGGTAGTTGAGGCATATGAGGAGGCTCGGGGCTGGGAGAGTTGGCGGCGGACATGGGTGGCGATGGACCACCTTGGACATACTGCGAGGAGTCGGGGGAGAGAAAGGGATATGCGTGTGAGGTGAATGGTAGGTCTCGACCAGCGCGGGTACGCGACCCTTCGGCGGCATCGTGGGCAGTATCGCGCTGTTTTCTCTTCTTCCTCTTATCCTCTTTGGCTTTTTTAAGCTCCTCCTTGATTTCCTTGCTCTTGGGCATGTACCGGTAGTTGGGATACATGGCAGCGTGTTCGAGTTTCTTGACCTCGGCGCGACGCTCGTACTCGGCCTTGACTTCTGGTTTTTCGGTCTTCCACATTGTAGATATAATTCTTGATACATCTGCTTGTGATCTGCTCGTTCCCGGTGGTGGTGGGGCGAGAAGAGCCACCATGTCAGATCGGTATAGAATCCATGAGTTGGGGGGTCTGGGGATGGTTGGTGTGGTTGTTGAACCGCGGGATTTCTCCACTACGGGCATGGCTATAGATGGCCTAAAGGACACAAGGAGCGGGTTGGCCACAGACAACAGAGAGTGTAAAGCGTGAAGAGCGCTAAAACTCTGCCCACACACTTGTAGGTCCCAGTGTTTTCTTGTTTGTCCCGATTTGCTCTATAACTGCACGTGGGCCCCCGTTTAATTATCCCTTCAAGTTGACGGTCACCCAGTTATCTATCCCGTTTTCCAGCAAGCTTGCACGGTCCAGGATCAAACGTAGAGGTCTTGTTGAGTCCCAGAAGTGTACTAGAGCCAGAGGGCCACGATCCTGGCCAAAGCAGCAGCTATTATTCCCGCCATGACCACCAAGAAGAATTACACAGCAAGGCTCGCTGATTTCCAGGCCGAGTAGCATTGCTTTGTCCGATGATTGAACCATCCTTTTCAGAATTCCAAGATCCGTATGCAGACGGAGACAAAAAGTACATTCGACAAATCGGGAAATTCCCGCGCCAGCACAAGATCGATCTCTTACAACAATAACCGCCCGATTATCATTTCCCGCTCTCAGGTTTCCTTACAATTACTTGTAATACTCTCAGTTTCACATCCAATATGGTATCAGCAGAGGAATCATGTGTGTTTCAAGGTGACAATAATACAAGTGGTAGCGAACACACCCACCCACGGGATGTTGTTGGGTAAAGGATACGATACTAGTACACGGGGTTTTGTATGAATACCTAAGACTGGAACGATAGCCAAGGGACGAAAACGACATGTGCTTGAGGAAAACGAGTGGCAATGCGAATGAGGGATGAGTGGCGCGACAGAAGGAAAAAATGATCAAGAGATGAAAACATGTTGGACGCGGAGTGCGTGACGGTTAGTACCCTCCGCCGCCGGAATAACCTCCAGAGTATCCTTCAGCTATCTTGAGCACAAATGATACCAACGGATAACGAAAGAGACTCACCACCTTGGCCGCCTTGTCCACCACCGTAGCCGCCGCCGCCGTAACCTCCGCCCTGGTAACCTCCACCTCCACCGCTGTTGTAGCCACCTCCACCACCGCTGTAGCCTCCACCTAAAGACAACGAATATGTCAGTTTGGTCGAGTGCTGAGCTAGTGAAACGCACCATAACCTCCTCCTCCACCGCCGCTGTAGCCTGGAAGAGTATGGGTCAGTTATCTGCTACTCCTTAACATGTGGTCAACGGACCTCCTCCACCACCTCCACCTCCACCACGAGCATTGGCGAGGTTGACTTTGATCCTCCTGCCGTCGAGCTCTTGCTCGTTGAGGCCGTTGATGGCAGCATCAGCCTCTGCACCGGTGCCAAATGTTACGAATCCAAAACCACGGGAACGACCAGTGTCACGGTCGCGCATGACGATCGACTACATGAACATCAGCCAAGCTTATCTTAAGACAGCGAGATGGAGCGCAAGCGCAAGGAAGCATCGTGATAGAGATGGAATTGCGCACATCAAGGACATTGCCAAACTCGGAAAAAGCCTATAATTGGAAACATATATGATAAGAAACTAATCAAGAGCAACAAGAGCGATCGAATGCAAGCAAGCGACCCCTTCAAAACAACTGACTTGACGGAGCGTGTCATCCGTAGTGTTCCAACTCAAATTACTGTGCCAAGTTCAAAATCGCCGTCAGTATCGCCTCCCCAACGACAAGGGAAGCGTATTTGGAAACCTATGGGACTGCGCAGACTGACCCAACGTAAACCTTCGCAGACATGACGATTACAAAAAGGGATCCTGTTAAACGAGTCCGGAAACGAAACCGAGACGAAAAACGGGAACTGGAAGGGTGATGGTTAGAGAGAAGGAAAGGAAGACGCCGTAGAAAAGAAGTAAATCTTTTATAGGTCTAAGATCATTACAAACTCCGCCCCGTTACCTCAGCGATCGTTTAAGTTCCCCGCTTTCGTTCTAGAAGCTTCTATGGGCGTTGAGGGGACGATTATCGCATGGAAAACCCCTAAGTGGGGATCGACGGGTCTTGTGGTCGTACGGTGTCCGTACAGTGTCCGTAATCGGTGCACGATGGCTTGTCTCATGACTTAACCTTGGAGGAGAGGTCCGGAATCGAGGGATGCAGGGCCGAAATGAAAAACAATCTAGGATATGATAACAAATGCAAATGCAACGAGATGGTCGCCAATGAATCATGAAAAAGAGAGCAAACTACGAGGAAGTGAGGCAAAGCACGTCAGATATAACGATTTGTCGGTAGAAGATCATTACTAAAGTAGTCGGTTGCATGGGTAGTCATGAGTTGTCGTTAGTATGTAGTTTAGAAGTAGGCACACAATGGCCTCATACGACAGCCTCAGGTGGTTGATTTCCGGCTTTTATCCTTCTTCTCCTTCTTCTTCAACTTTGATTTGCTCTCCCCGTCGCCCTTAATGCTCCCAGCGGGGCTCTCGGTCCTCAAACTGCCCTCAGCCCGTTGACTGTTATCGTCGGTGGAGACCCTGGGTGAGTCTTTCTTGAAGCCTGGAATTCCTGAGATCCCAGGTATGATGGAGGACGACGAGCTTTGCCGACGAGTTGTAAGAGAGATTTTACGAGCCAAGCGCTGGAAATTTTGTGACGATATACGCTTGCGCTTAGGCTCGCTCTCTGGGTCGGGGGTGCCAGTGCGGGAAGGCGGCGTAGTAAGATGAGCAGGGAACGAGACAGCAGGTGCCTGAGGGGTCGAGACACGTTCTGGCTGCGGTGTTTCTGGCTGTGGTGTTTCTGGCTGTGACTGGGGTAGCGACTGGGGCGGTGACAGGGCTTCGGGTTCTGGCTCTTGTTCAGGTTCGTCCGTCGTCGGGAACGCTAGCGGGGCGGTAACAGGAGTGATGGGAATTGGGGAATGGATGGGTGGGCTACTTGGCACCGTTTCTTCTGATTCGAGTACAACCGGTTCAACGTTGAGAATATCCTCCGAAAGGTCCACCAGATCACCCTCTGTAACTGAGGCGACATCTGTTGGTAGTTCAACGGCGAGTGCGTCTGTAGAAGGAATGGCTTCGGGAGCATCCAGGGGAGTACTATCTTCGAGAACTTCGCGAGCCTCTGATTCTTCCACAACATAGCCTGACACCTCTTTCTTGGTGCTCGCGTCGTCGAGGGAAATACGATCGTCAGAAGCGGATACCTGGTCAGCCCACATGGACGCGAAGATACCATCGAGAGCTACAAGCTCTTTGTGGCTCCCTTGTTCGACAATCTGGCCATCCTTAAGGACAAGGATACTGAAAGAAAAAAGGAAAGAGATCAGACAGAAGTCGCTAAGTCTGCTTTGGAAGGTATAACGTACAGATCTGCAGAAGCGATCGTCTGCAGAGGGTGTTATATAAGCAGATTCAATGAAAGTAGCCAAAGGATACATACCGACAATCGATGGGCAATTGACAGAGAGGAGCGTCCCTGGACAAGGTTTTGTAGTGCCTTTTGAATGTCCTTTTCGGTGGATGTATCCAACGCGCTAGCAGAAAAGGCGATGAAAACATGTGGAGTTCACAGATACAAAACTACTAACCTTGTAGCTTCATCCAGCAACAAAATAGGAGGATTCTTGAGAAGGGTCCTTGCGATTGCGACCCGTTGCTTTTCACCCCCACTTAGGCGAACGCCACGTTCTCCAACTTTTGTTTCATACCCTGTCGACATGCATCAGAAGAGAAACAAGACTCGACAGCGGTTAGGCTCACCGTCAGGGAAGCTCATGATACGGTCGTGCATTTGTGCCGATTTTGCGGCGGCCTCGACTTCATCCGGAGATGCTCCAAATTTACCATACCTGTCCGACAATATAAGAGTAGAACAAGAAGCCTGACTTTTAAGTTCATACCCAATGTTGTAGCCAATGCTGGAGTTAAACAGAATGGAGTCCTGTGGAACGACACCTATCGCTTGCCGCAGACTCTTCTGTGTCACATCACTAGAATAGTCCCCAAGATAAGAAATACGGAACGACGGAAGATTAGCGCTACTTACCGGATGTCGTTGCCATCGATGAGAATCCGGCCTTCCCCTTCTCCTAGGTCATAGAATCGGTAGAGAAGTCGTAGGATTGTGGACTTTCCTGCGCCAGACTCCCCGACTAATGCTACAGAACCTCCCTTCGGAACTTTGAACGAGACACCATGAAGGGCAGTTGTACGTCCGTCGTACGAGAAACTGACATTTTCTGCGAAAAACGTCAGCGTATTGAACGTGTCTGTACAGGGATTTACGAACCGAATTCAATTTCACCATCGTTGACAATCAAATCAGTCGCATCCAGTTTGTCGTTAACTTCAGTTGGCTCATTTAGTAACGCCAAAAGCTTTTCGGTGTCAACTAAGGACTGGTTGACAGATCGATAGACATATCCCAGTTGATTCAGTGGACCGTATAACTGTTTTGCGAGAGAACATATTAATTTAGAATAGAGCGCCATCAGTTGAAATACTCACTTGAGCCAGGTAGGTGATAAACATAACAAAGCCCCCCGCGTCACATTGCCCTTTGGTGACCTGTAACGCAACCATCATCGATCCAGCAAGAAGGCCAAAGGTCTGACTGGAGGTAAGCTCGATATAAGGACATAAAGAAGAATCCTACAATGATCAGATTTTGAATCATGTTCAGAAGATTGAGTGAAACTGTTGAAATGTTAGGCATAGGGTTAAAGTTTATCAAAGTTCATAAAACGCACTGATAACTTTGTATTCCAGAGCCTGATATTCACGCAGAGCATCCCGGTATCTCTCGCCCTCATGCTCCTCACCACCGAAGTACTTGACAGTCTCGTAGTTCAACAAGCAATCAGTATGAATACCCCTGGTTATCTACAATGACATCAGAAGCGAGATCTGTTCATTGTGAGCCGAGACCTACAATATCGCGTTCGTTCATTTGTCTTCTGATTTTGGTACGCCAACGGGTAAGTATCACACTTGCGGCGACTGCAAGTGGGGCAAGGTTAGGACCATCAGGAAGGCGTTTATACTATCGATGACTTGCCGTATGCGAACATGACCAAGAAAATGACCGCTGCCAGTGTCCATTGAAACCAAAAAACGAAGGCGACCAAGGCGACAAGGATATCAATAAAGGTCGGGATGATGTTGAACAAGATAAGCTAGGGAAGAAGACGCATATGAGTTGAAGTAGATCACACGTATTACTAGGACAAACCTCAAACGTGTGGTTGATAGCAGCCCCTCGGTCCAAAACTCGCAAGATTTCACCAGTTTTACGACGCGTGTGCCATGCGAAGGACAAATTGAGAAGGTGGTCGAAGGACAGCTGCGACATTTCTATCGCAAAGATTAGCAAGTTGCAAAGGAAACCAATCTGACACTGCACATACCTCGGTCTGAATATTGCATCACAGGTGCCCAGAGAGACTAAAACCAGGGAAAATTAATGTCCGCTGAATAGTATTGAATAGAGCAGTCCTTACATCTCGAACGGCTGCTAAACCACCACTACCCTGTAAGAAACGCAAGGCAACGTATGCGAAAAGGAGAGGCCATGGAGATCCCCTAGCTTGCAAGACACGAACAAGCTCCCCAAGGGCCAGAGGCATAGCAAAATTAACGAGGCGTCCCAGTAGCAGAATGAAAACACAGAAAGACTTTCAAAAAATCAGCTACCGGATTGTAAAAATAACAAAGGACGTACTGCTAAAAGCTGTAGGTAGCTGTCTTTTGTCGGCCAAAGATACGGGCTCAAACGGCGAATACGCCTCCATATCTCCGACCAGGAGGGATCCAGGGATATTTCAGGCTTGGAATCAGCCTTGAAATTTTGGTGCCTTGAGTCAACCAATCACAGTTCCAGATAAGACTATTTACCTTAAAATCTGGGGCAGTCGATGGGGCCGGAGTGGCAGCTCTGGTAGCAGGCGCAGAGCGTTGCAGATTTGAACGCACAGTTCTGAAAGTGCCATATTTGGTTGAATCGCTTGGCAACCCTGAGAGGCCCGCCGATTGGGGATTGACTCCTGGAGGGAGTAGGAAAGAGGAAGCGGTAGGAGTGGGTGATTCAACATCTTCGTCTGTTGGAAGAGTTGTGTATACAGTCCTTGGAGTTAGGAGGGCCGCCAATAACGGGGCCAAGAGCAAGACGCGAAAAACGGGCAACGCGAAATGCACTAGGGTAACAATGGGAATGGCGGCAGGGGTTTCGGGAATATGAGGAGTATCTGGAGCAAGTACCTGTTAGAAATGCGAGATTGGGAGATGTATGAACACGTACCATTTCTAGAAGTCCGGATACGGAGTCCGAGCAAAGTGGCTAGCGCAATATCAAGCGCCAACGCGGCCCCAACGGATAATTTGACACGTTTGAAAGTCCAAACTTGAACGCCTTGAATATCTTTCCATGACCCCAGGATGGCCAGGCCAGCGAAAGCAATCAAACCCACAACGGAGTTGAATTCGATACCCGTGTTGCGCAGCCAGTACTTGTCTAGTACAGTTTGGACGGTAAACGTGAGTCCGTCGAGGAAGTATGTGAAAGCAGCCAATGAAAGGAAGATTAGAATGAAAGCACGTCGGGGAACATTGGTAGCAACCACAACGGAGGTGATTGGCGAGGGTGAAGTTGGAGCCTGAGGATGAATGAATAAGAGAGAGAGAGTAGAAAGCAAAACTAGGGCGGGCGACACTAGTCGTATGAGGAGAACAGGAAGGTAAGGGTCTATCGCGAACGCAGACAACATCGTCGCCGCCAACTCGATTGTGGACGAGGATGAAAGCGTCAAAGCAACAACGAGGCCAACTTATATTCTACCCACGTGGCCTTTGGATCAAAACTTCATGTAATTTGCTTGGCGTCTCCTGTCAGGATGACATCCTGCATGCATTTGTGCATTTAGCGTGTACACTAGCCTCGTATTTGATACTAACTAGCATCTCGAAACAACAGTCTCTGAGGTGTAACTCTGCAGAAAGAGAAGTATAGGAGATAACACTTCAACCGGAACCGCATGCAAACTTTGATGGGCGCAGTATAAACTTACTCCTGAATCCAACCCACCATATTGGCGATCTGGATTGCTCAAAAAGGCTCCACATGAACTTCCAGCTAGCCATTCTAGTCTTATAAGCGAAATACAAGCTGATGTCCCTTTTTGTTGACGCTGGAATGTTGATTTTTCAAAGATACACAGTACGAATTGTGGCACACGACCGGAAATTAGAAGTTGCGCGGACGAAGCGTGGACGAACAAAAAAAAATCTCAATCATAAAATTTACATGAAACATAAGATAGTTGTAAATGCATATGACTGACATAATTGCAGTCATATACGTATGTATGTACTAAATAGCTTTAAGAATATCTACGCGCGTGCCAGTGCTTTCGTCTGTCGAGGCCACATGAACCGATACTACCTACCAAGCAAGAAATCCACATCATAAGATATACGTATACCAGGCGCTGCGGTCACCTAACCCTTCAACCTCTTCTGCATACACGTTGGTCGTGCGGAAAACCTCCTTCTTCTCGTTCTCGTTCCAGAAATACCACAATGTCGCGGCCGCGAAAACCCCCATGACGATAGAAAACACTAGCAGTGTTATTGTCCCAGAAGTGTATCGGGGACCAGTGGAAAGAGTTCCTAAGAGCCAGGTGGATAAAATTCCGCCCGCGTTCGTCACACCGGACAAAACGGCGAGTGCGGTTGCTCGTCGTACATGCGGAGAGACGTTATTGGCAACCCATGCAGCAAGTGCTGGGGACGAGCAATTGATTCCTCCGACAGTCAAAAATAGGCTTCCGTACAACACGGCTTTCTCATGGGAGCCTTGAACACGCCTTCAGTGCACGTTTTAAAGCCGAAGTACTAGGGAAGTAACCTCACCTAAGAACATGGCAAACCCGACGATGCAGCAGAGCGAAGAAAATATCAGAACGACTCCACGACAACGATATCTGTCAGCGAAATACGACGCAACATTCGTCACTGTCAATCCCAATGGATTTCAAGTTCAGTATTGTGTTCATCGGAAAAGTAAAGGAACGTGCAGACAAACGCGGCGCCATATGGACCAACTGTCATTAGCTGTGTATGAGTTGGGTTGTATCCGAGTCCTTGCACTATGGAGGGAATAAAACTAGAGAATCGGTCAATAAAATCACTGTTGCAAAAAGTGATTCTGACTTACTATCCCAAAGAATAGACAATAGTTCCTAAAAGAAGGCGATTTAAAAGGGGGTAAATAATTTTGATAAAGTGCATACCATTCAGAAAGTAAACACAGCATAGAAGCCACAGCTGAGGGAGGAAGAAAGTCTTGCGAACCTCCGCCCAGCTGAAGCCATCAGCCGCTTCGTTCTTTCCGATGGCTCCACCCTCTCTCAATGCCATTGTGACGTACTCCTTCTCATCGGCGCTCAAGAACATAGCATGAGCAGGCGAGCGTGGCAAGATGAAGAACGAGACGAGGCCAAATCCAATCGTGAACGCTCCCTCGACAATGAAGATCCACGCCCATGCTGGGTGGCCGCCTTTGCCATTCAAGCGCATTATTGCAGTCGCAAGCAGACCGCTGAAAGCTCCTGCCAGGGATGAAGAAGAAAAGAAAACAGAGATTCTGGGCGCAAATGAATTAGAACAAAGTAAGATGTTATATCAGGCATTTCACCTCGTTTGAAGTTTCTCCCGGGGGTAGAAGAATGACAAGTAAAGCACAAGACCTGGCAGCACGCCACCTGCGATGAGTCGATCAGTCATGGCTCGTGTGTATAGAAATCAACGAGGCTCCTACCTTCCAACAACCCAAGAAAAAAACGACAAACGAGAAGCCCACTGTACGATTTGACGATCCCTGGAAATTGGTTTAGATTGGGAAGGAGGCCACGAACCCGAACAAACCTTGAACAGTTGTAACAACACCCCACAAGGTAAGCAAGGTTGGTAATAACAAATTCGGTCCTACGATCTGATGTCCTCGGTCAGTGTTGATCTTGCTCAAAAGTAGTAGAATGAAGCGTACCTTGAGTAAAAGGTTCGAGGGGACCTCGGAAAGGATGTATGGGCTTAAGATACTTTAGTACTGCAGACATCATTAAAGTAAGAGCTGATTCACTGACATAAACGTGACGGTCAGGGCGATGCTGTACTGGAAAGTGGTTGTCAATGAGTCAGTTGAAGAATACAGAGAGATCATGGCGGCGAGAAATACCTGGGTGTTGGTCATCTTGAGATCTTTTTGCAGACCTGCAACTCGAGCATTGCCCAAATTTGTTCTGTCCTTTAACGCAAAATGTAAGCTAAGGTGTAGACATGAGCCAATGATCTCAGAGACTCACCAACCAAGACAAGAAGTAGAACATGGTCACAACTGGCAGTATGCACAGGTCCAGCTTCCACCATACTTTCTTGTCTACCTGATAACGCTCTTGATGTCCAAGGCTGTCGAAAGAGCTGCGTTCGACATAAGGAGACTTTTCCAATTCAATGGAATTGCGAGAATGCTTGGATGGTTCCTTCTCCATGGCAGAGGGTTGAAGATCGTGTTTCGTCGTGAAGCAGTTTTTCTACTCGTAGGGGAAGGGACAGGGTACTGAAGGGTCGACGCTATATGTGATCCTGACGAATACAGCTGACAGATGAAGGGGGCGACAGCAAATAAGGGCAGCACTGAAGAGCGATTAAGTGCGTCGCGTATGGGTACTGGGTAACCAAACGGTAACTAAACCCAAAATTGGGCATGCCAAGTTTTGGGAAATTCGGGACGCCCGAACGTTTTCGGGGGGACCAAGTCTTCTGATGCTGATGGATATGGCAGGTCCTGATGATTTCATATACTTGATTTCATTATACATGAGTACTTGGAGTTTGTCAGTGGATAGAAGAAAGTTGACATACATTCATGGCCCGAAATGAATCTTTGGTGATTCTGCGGCGACCACGGGTAAGTAATGAGTGCATGTATTGGCCTTTTTGAGTATACACTTGGCCCTGTGGATGGTCGCCCACAACAGACAACGGTAGGCCGAGGCGCAACTACAAAATCAAAGCACTGAGCAGATTGTGGCCGCGGGTCGATGATTTAGCTGGGCTTAGTGGGCTCAGTTATCCCCCATTTCATTAGGGACTAACCTTGTATAGTGTATCTTGGCCCATCGGGATAGATCCCATGCGAAGCTATAAGGGATTAGCCTCAAATGCACAAGCACGAACCCCAAGAGGCCACAAAGACTACGAAATTTCCGAATAGAGCGAATCTTTCATATTGGAGAAGCGAGGTACATATTTGACATCTCTTGAAAGTTTTTGAGGCACTGCTGTGGAAATCGACTGAAAGGTGAACTCACAACTTGTTCCCGAGTTCAAACCCGCTGCTAATTCATCTAAATCGTGCCTCACGTCCTCCACTCTTGAGCCCTGAGTCACAACATCGTTACGATTGTGCATTTTGAGAGCGGTGCGAGCTTCTCGTGCGAAAATGTATGATTCCTCGACAGAACGGTCAGCAGGACTGTCGAGAGGTGTCGCTTGTGCATTGTGGGGTAGAAGATGAGCAAAATCGAGGTCAGAAGCTCGCAGACGCGCAAGATCGCGAAGAGTGTGCGAAAGAGACAAGGGTTTTGCGTCCTTTGCTTTGGACATTTCAAGCACCTCAAGGTCGAAGATGTGGCAAGAGACAGATGGTTGATTATTCATTGTACGGTCCGACACTTCCGATATCACCATGACGTCATATATCTACTTGTTCGCTACAATCTGCGATTCTTCACAGCAGGTGAGCTAGAAGCCCAGCCAAAGAGGTCTAGCGCGTCGTCAGAAAAGGACACAGGCTGTAATTCATCGTCACTATTCTCGCTGTCGCCGAAGCCGATGTCCCTTGCTTCTGACTGGGAGCGAACACATGGCAACTTCTGCACAGGGTGCAATATCGCCCTTTTTGAGGCTGCACTCGAAAGAAGTGCTGAAAAAGTTGGTGTACGCCCCTTGGAATCCTGTACGATGGTCTGACTATGATTCGACCCTGCCGATGGCCCAAATGGTAGTGCAACTTCCCTGCTGTTGCAGTGCGAAGAGTTGAGCTTCCTTTTTTTCCTCGCTGACCTGCGATCCTCTGATCTTCGCAGCCAAACTCCGGACCTGGGCTCCCATTCAGATATGTCTTTGAACATTTCTCGGCGTAGAGGTGTGGCGATGACGCATGACCTTTCGGTGAACGATTGAGCGATGGAGGGCTTCGCGCGAGGCCTCACAAAGCGATCTTCAGCTTCGTCTGCTAGCCGGATCAGATGATGTCGATAGTCGCGTATCTCGGCTGCGCTGCTTCTGGCTGCTAGCTCACGCTCCCGCGAAGGATATTCTATGTAGAGAAGAACACAGGCAAGCAGGGATGCATTGAGATGCAAAAGAGAGGGGAGGGATAACGTCGCCGAAAGGTTCTCTATCATAGTGCGGAAGGTTTGCAAACTCCCACCCGACTCTACAAAGACTTTTGCAACGAGAGGTGTGAACGTAGAGGCATGCGGTAGGGACATCGAAAGTTCGTCAATAAGGTTGTGTGAAGGTAACTGCCTCATGGCCAACCATTGAGTCGACAAAGACAAAACTATGCCTTGAAGGTCTGCAACGAGGCTACCGGGAGGTTCTGGTACTCTGGGATTGCAAACCAATGGAAGTACGCATAGTAGCATCTTGCATATATCATCGTGATATGATGCCATGGCCGGGCCCCAATCAGGCGCTTTCGCAGCGGATGGAAGGCGTTCGAACAAAGCCTTTAGCCATGACAATATTCGTGATTGAACAGGATTCTTGACCTCAGGCAGAGACGCAGTTAGTTCGGCAGCAAGAACCGAGATTACGCTGATCAACCGAAGGTAGGACGCGAAGTCTCGAATACATATCACTTGGGCAACACTATTCACTGCTCTGCTGGCCCATGCGCTATGATTTCGCGACTCTTCCAAGGCATCAATCAAGATTCGAAAAAATGTGGGTTCTGGCGAGCCGCTCGTGGTCCACTGCGTGTATAGATCGTAGAAAAAGTTCGAGTGTGTCGAGTGGCAAATTGCTGGTACTGCTGAAGGGGGCTCCGAGGTAAGAGCGAGGCACACAAGAGAGTGCAGGAGATAGGTCGATTCGTAGTTGAGGTTGTGATCAAGGGTGACATCAAGGAGTTTTGCAAGGAGTGTAACGTTGTCACCGCACTGCGTACAAATGAGTTTCAAAGCATGGAGAAGTAGCGTAAATCTGTGAAGAACGATTGTCTTAGAGAGGTCATAGGGATAAAGCACAATCACTAATACCTGCGGTACTCCGCTGGAATGGCCTCGTAAATATCGTCAATAGGATTGGAGAAATATTCTTCATCTTCATCCTCCCCTTCATCATCGTTATTGGGCTCGTTTTTGCCGTCTTGATCCTCCATGTTGTCTCCGATCACAATAGAACATAGGGCCGCAAGAGTTTGAATACGACAGGACGCTGGCTCAGAGCCGCGTTTCTTTGTGTTGAGAACAATGTCCTGGAAACAGTCTCGAACTGCATAAGTCCTTTTTGCCAATTCTGCTTCTTCGCTATCAAGGTATTGGCGAGATCCGAGAGTACCAGGCTGTGGAAGTATGTTTAACGAGTTTGAAGTAGACTGACTCGGATTTCCTCCTCGAGCGAAGTAAGTGGTAGAGTTGGCTGCGTGTCGTCGCGCTCTCGAGGAAGACCATGCTGCAAGGGATAAACAACGACTGCGTAAGGGTCGGAGAAGTCGGCTGATGCGTGCAGAAGACAGTTCAGGGGGGTCGAGGTTTCTGGATGACATGAACCGCGCCGTGGATCGTGTTGAGCTCTTGAGACGGGTTAATTGGAAGGTGCCTGGTACGACTGTGGCACTGACGGGGGCTCAGGTAGCTACCACGGGCCTGGCGCAATGAATGAGAGCAATTGAAGTCGAATGAACTTGTCACGGTAAGTAATTTCAATGATTTTGAACTCAACTGACAGTCTGACAGCATCTGAACCGTCTTGCAGTTGTTCAATGTTACTGAGTTTTCAGGAACAATAATAAGTCATGTGATCGCGTCTTTGCCTGACGCGCGTCTTACAAGTTACTATTGCTTAGTGATTTTAAGTAAAGAACGACACCATGACGCACCATAAACTTCTGTCGCTTAAAATGCAAGATCAGTGGCCCGCGGTTCAAGTCACTCCAGTCTCCAACTTGGGTACTCACCTCACATCTTCAAGCCAATACAACTTTGTGTTGCTCGCATGGTAGTGCGAGGCGATTGCAAGTCGATGCGACATCTAACCATGAATCTCTAATGAAATACAATACATAGTGTACACTTTAAGTTCCTGCCGTTCCTTTGATTACCTATACCCCAAGTTGTCTGAAGTTATAATTACTCCCCAGCGCTACTGTCGCTGGCATTGCTGTCGCTTTCGTCATGCCCCCAGACTGCGAATGCTCTGCGGCCATGATGATCCACGGACCTGCTACGAGGTGCAAGCCGCACGCGTCCGTGCGGAAGAGTCAACGCGGTGGGTGTCTCTACATTGTCGGTTTCGGTATCCCTTGCTTTGGGAATGCGGCTTCTCGCGCTCGTGGTGCGGGGAGAATGTATATCGTCTCTGGAACCTCGATGCTCCTTGTGGGAGTCCCCGCTGCCATCAAAATCGACGTGTCTCGGTGTACGAGTTGGGAGATGAGGTTCGGGATCGGCAAACCGATTCGGAGAGTCCACACCAGATCGGAGTCCCGAACGAGAAAGCGAACGCGACTTCGACCTGCGTTTGCGATCTTTCCTCGAGGCAGAGGCAGTAACAGCCTTGAGAAGTGCGTTCTCCAGGGAGTTATCCTTGACTTTCTGCTGACCGATATTTTCGTCTTGCTCAGTCAATCCATTGACTGATGCGGAAATATTCGCGGCCTCGGGAGATGAATCGTTGATATCAAATGCGTCCTCCTCCTCTTCGGAGACCTCGTCTTCCTCGTCTATCTCTTCTACCGACTCTTGGACAGGATCGGGTGGTTTCACCTTGTGTTCGGGAGTCGTAATGCCGCGCTGACCCCGCCTCTTGGGTTTAGCCGGACTCTCCTCTTCGACGACTACAAACGATTTTTGACGTTCCCTTTCGTTCCATTTGAGGGTCCTCGAGATAGAGTGGAACCAATCGGTTGACTGCTTGTCCGCACAAACAGTAGGGAATGGATATTTGGACGCAGTGACTTTGATGTGATCGCCTTCTGCAGCAATGTTCAGCATCAATTGGATTGAGATCAAAGCTACACTGACGTTTGAGTTCAACTCGACCACGACCGTCAAAGGAGGCCCAGGCTGTACTACGTGAATTGTATGGCACACATATCCGGAGTTCCATGCTATCCGGCAGCAGCATCGGGCGGAAGGAGAGTGTGTGGGGGCAGATTGGTGTTATCAAAAGTGCGGGAATTTCTGGATGCACAAGGGAACCTCCAGCAGATAGCTATGCTCAATGACTTGAGAAAGGCAACGACGTATTATACACTGAAGCACATACCGAATATGCGGTGGATCCAGTGGGTGTCGATACTGTGAGCCCGTCAGCTTGAACAGTCGTCATATGATGCTCGTCGCCTAATAAATGAGCTTGATATTATGTAAATGTTGGTCGATAAAAGACACGCACCGAAAAGCTCCAGAAGGCTGACATACGGACTTGGACCACGATCGACCACCAGGTCGTTGAGCACCTCGAAAGTTTCCACCGCCCGAGTTGTAAAACACATGATTTCTTTGTCCTTGGCGCAGGATTTACCGTCACCCATGGAATATCCTCCAGACCAACCACCTTCCAAGGCTTCCCAACCTCCCTTTTCAACGTTCTTCATCATTATCTCACCGGTCTCTCCCTTCTTAACGGCCTTGCGTCCCTTTCCCTCTTCGTGAGACACGGCCCGATATACAGTACACGTGAATCGCATCCGCAAGTTAACGCGAATTCCGGAGTCTAGTACAGAATCCATGACTGCCTGGTGATCGGCAAAATCGAAGTTGGTGAGAAAGCCCAGTGAGCCCAGTGCGAAAGGCAGGACCGGAGGTACTATCCGTTGGAAAAGCCACGATGTGAACAATACAGTGCCATCTCCGCCGAGCTGTAATGTGGGGTCAATGGGGCACGAGCGAGATGTCAAATGTAGGCTCACCGTAACGACAAAATCAAATAGTTGAGGGGTTTGACTACACATACTACTTGTCCAGTACCGAAGCTGGCCTTCATCTCTGGTATTGAAATCGTCTTTGGAGGTGGGTGCAGATGCTAAGGAAGAAACAGAAGTACTGCTTGACGTTCGTCGGCGAGGAAAGGGAATGAAGAGCTCAGGATGCTCGTGCCGAATGCCTTCAGCATCAAAACGCCTCGAATGACGCAGTTGGTTGTCGACATATCTGCCCAGAGGGTTAGCAAAGGAACGTTCGGAATGGGGTCTGGAAAACGTACACAACTAATCCGCGTGTCTGGCCTTTTCGAAGCTTCAACATGAGATAGAGTGCGAGCTCTCTTGTAAGTTTAATGAGCCTATTGTCACGAGCCTTGGTGACGATAAGAACGGTTTGGATGTCGGAGTGAACCCGCGCACGACCTAGTGGGGTATAAGATGAGGGAGGGTGCCTTTGGCAGAGGCCTCTAGCACTGACCGAGCTGCTTGCTCATCTCCCGAACACCGACAGCAGTTTCAGCTAGCTGCTTTGTGAGACTCTCTCCAAACCCTTCGTCCTCGTCGCTTTCAATGGTTGTGCTAACCACAGATGGAGCTTCGGGAGATAAGGGTCCGACCGGAGACTGCAGCGATCTTGAGACGCTGACATCTCCATTCATGGCGAGGATATGCTGCTTATTTCGCAGCCATTCGGTAAGAGAAGCGCCTTTGTCGAGGTGTGAATGAACGAAGCAAGGTGAGTCTGACGGCTTGGCATATTGTGGGATCGGACGGGGCTGTGGAGGCGGAGGCGGCGGCGAGGGTAGCAGAGAAGATCGCGGGGTAGTTGCTGTGTCCTGAGCATCGTTTGAAGCCGGAAGGGTACCATTAGACTTCCTGGTGACATTGGGTGATGATTCTTCGAGCACGATGTCGGAATTCCATTCTGTGGGGCTGATGTGTATAGAAGTCGGCCTGCTACCACGTCTGGAGAGCGATGGCATGATTTGTTGCATAGCCGGGCCCGGTGTCGTTGGAGGAGTCGAGAAAGTCTCCACGTCAGGAGAAAGAAGGTGTGCCATCCTGTCGCAATTGAGTTGGTGGATAAGCGTTCTGAAACCCGAGTCTAATAGTAATACACATGATCAAAGTTCTATTTCTAGAAATCGCGCTTCTTTGGACAGATTTAATATTACACTAAAGCTTGAGCGCTGCAACCCGCTTTCAATCGGAAGTTGTCCAGACAATGGAGGTCAACCTTGCAGGAGGTTGACGCACGATGGTGATGGTAGAGAGTAACAGACTGCTCATTGTCGCCCTCGTCCATCACAACCGCGCCGATCACTGGCATCAGTATCATAAACTATTGACCATCTTGACTCTTCAAAACAACACACTCGGAGTTGCATGTTACCTATGGGGTTCTAGCGGTTGCCACTTGTAGAGGCATGGTGACAGTGGACTACAGATCCTAAGATGGAATTTATTTCAAGAGAACCAGTAAGAAAACGAGGTGATTTTGACATATTCATCCATCCACGCTAGAGTTGCCAGAGTACATCGTTGGTACTTGTCACCATGGTGAAAAACCTGCGGATGGGCCTTTTGGTAACGATTTTGCGCAAACGACCTGGAACAAATGATACGGACCTAATCACAAGTTCTCTTAAAAAAATATGGTGTCCTTGAGGGCGAACCTCTCGAGCTGCCTGTAGTCTGGTCTATCTTTGGCAACGGCCCATATCCACATATCGAGGTCCGGAAGACTGAGGTCCTTCAACCAGTCCAGTGATCCATTATCAGGCAGATTTTTGACGGACTTTGCAACCTCGACCATCAGCTCGCATGCGTCGATCGCCGCAGCGCGCAGGATGTAGGCCTGATCCATACTCAGAATGGGGCCTTCTTCTGGAACCACCTTGGAAGAAGATTCCGGCCCACTATAGGCCTCGAGCAAGGGCTTCAAGCTTTCCACGGAACCTGCCCCAGGAAATAAGGATGATAGCGCTGAATTAGAAAGGTCGATGACTCCAAGATGTATGAGCATTGAAGGTAGGACATTGTCTGTGAAGACAGGGCTGCAGGCTGTCTTCGGGATGGAGAACGGTGGGGGAGAGATAGAGCCAAATCTAACTACGACTGCGTGTATCAAAAAAAGAGCTTTTTTGAAACAATAAACGGCTGTACATGAGGCATGAATGACACGTAATATGGATGGGTGTGTCAGACTGCTCACGCTGGCCATCGACATCAGCCATGTCCCGGAAACCAGGTATAGCGCGTACAAGCTATGTGTTGGCGCTGGTCAGTTTGGAGTATTACCAAATGTAGCAGATCAAGAAAAAACTCACCCGCTCCAATACAGCGTCCAGCTCCTGAGTTCCATCTGGGCTGGGCTCGGCCTTTGCACCCTCTTTGAGCGCTTCAGCAACGAAAGCTCCGAGGTTTGGATAACCCATATTGGCTAGGACCGTCCCTGTTTCGTTTAGGATCGCTGTCACAAGATTGACAAGTTCAAACATAGGTCCAGCCAAGTGGCCTACGGTCAAACCGGAAATTGTGTCGTGGGGGCGTTCAATGTGCCTATTTACGCCCATAAGTTCCGCTACTTTAGCAGCATCGATAGCGGCGATGCCCTTCGCTGATAGCAGGTCGCCGCCATCGATAGATGAAGACAGATATAGAGAGAACGCAAACGCTCGGATGGTATCCCAGGCGCCACGGCCAACTTCAGTGTGGAGTTGCACACGGTAGCCCGAGGCAAAATTCAGAAGCGAGAGGATCGAGAGGAGATTAAGCTCATCCAGTGGCGATGAAAAATTTAGAGGGAGAGCTAAACCGTGAGTTTTTGAGACGCGTTTGAAAGTTGTAGCGAACGCCGGAGATAAGAGAAGCCTCTCTATAGCATCCGGTGTTATCTATATTTTTAAAGGAGGCTCCATGAGTATTCGGCGCGACAACTGCGACTCGGGGGTTGCGAAACGGAAGATCCTCCCTGACTCCTCCATGATAAGGATGATCACATCCATACTCCACGATATCACCGATACAGATTGAGATTCAAAGAGACCTACTGAGATCCTAGCTTTTTGCCGTAGAGACCGCGAGGATTCTCGAATGGACTTCAGATATGTCCCAGAAGGAGGAAGCTGAGGCATTAAAACTGGTCGGGAATAGTGGGAAACTCAGCGAAGAAGTGGAAAATCAGGTGTCCACTCACTCTTATGGGAACAGGCTTGTTGCAGAGGTGTTGATGGACAAGAACGTTAGGGAAGAATTAGCAGCACAAGCAGCTTGGCTTGAACTTGAACATGATGTAATCGTTTTGATCAGTCTTATGGGTAGTCATCTCAAAATCTCAGTAATCCACCACATGCACATGAACGCAGCACATATTCACTTGGATATTCACGAAACTGGTTGTGTATACATAGTAGGCCAAAATCCATGCGAGAGTCGAGACGTTTTGGAAGAGAACTGGAAGAGAGCCAGACTCGATGATGGCACATAAATTTTGTAGGGACGGGATTCTCGGACCGGCCTCCGCCAACCTTCCAGCAATCACCCCAAGAATCACCCATCCTCTTTTCAAACAGACCTCACATGCAGCGTGTTACTATGTTACCTTCTATTTTACGTGTCTCTTCGCGTACTGCGATAAGCGCTCGAGGCCGCCGCTTCTATACGGCGAATGACACGACAGGCATGTGAACGTCAGAAAATTGTTTTCTGTACAACGACTTGCTGACCTGCATTTTTTTTCTAGAACTTCGCCCGCGTCTTATGGAGGGCGTCAAAACGGCTATGAAGGTTGGTCACAGGCCTTCTACCCGTCAGTTTTCACTCAGACTAGACAGGCAAAAGACGCCGTCACGTCAACAACCTTGAGGGTGAGTGACAGTGTGATGTGGCAGCATTGTGGCTACGGAACTTACTTGCGGTGGAACCGATGTACCCCTAAATTTACAGGCAGTGCTCTCCGAAGTGTACGCTGCAGATAAAGCGGCGAATGACAAGGTGCCGTCATCGACAATAGTGTGTTCATCCCCACCTGGATAGTAGAACTTTTGACGAGCTCATACATTTTGCAAGGCAACTATTCTACGCAGGGCAGTGGTTCGACGGGTACGTGAAAGCAACTTTTACTTCAGCGTCAATGCTAACGCGGGCCGAATCAGACTGAGGCCGCAGCTAAATTCACAGAAGCCTCAAGGCAGGACCTTGCAAAAAAAGAACTCCAGGAAACAGAGATTCTTGAAAAATTTCTACCGGCATTGCTTTCCGAGACAGATATAGATGCGGCCCTTCGTGAAGTAATTGGGTCGCTGCCAGCAGAGGCACAATCTAAAAAAAATCTCGGCCAAGTTTTCAAGTTGTTCTATCAAAGGATTGACCGTTCCACAGTTGACTCCTATCTTGTAAAACAGCGTGCAGAACTTCTTCTGGCTCAAAAGTGAACGATACATATGTACAACGCATTTGGATTATTGCATAATTTAATACAAGGATCTTCTTCAACTTCCCAAGCTACAACCCTGCAAACTAGTTCACTTCGGAACCTCCAGATTCGGGAGCATTCGTCGAATCGCTTGTCTGAGGAGTAACCCAATCACTAGAATCGGAAGAAGTAGGCGATGTTCCTCGCTGGGGTTCTTTAGGTGAAGAAGAGGTTGAGGCGCCTTCCGTAGTGGAAATATCAGGGGTCGTGGCCGGCACCGATGGGCCACGCTGACCAGGGACAATCGGATTTGGAGAGGGAAGGGCGCTTCGCATCCTCATCAGATCATCGATACAACGATAAACGGCACTAGAAACGCCCTCCAGTACCCGTAAGCGCTCATCGATAGCTTCGCGGGTCAATCTATCCATGTTGGCCAGCTGCTCATCTGTGAGAGTCGGTGGGAGTAAGGAGGCGGCGTTGCGCTGAACATTGTGGGAGCGGGGCGCAGTCCGGGGAGCAGTCCGAGAATTCCCAGGTTGACCGAGTGGGACGCGGACATGTGGTTCTGATGAAGCGAAAGTCGAGCCACCGTTTGCAACCGTACCTACAGTTGGTCCAGAGTTGATTTCGGAGTAATCATAGAGGGGTATGAGCGCGGGAACGTTGGGGGCGTTGTGCAAGTTGGCAGACGAGCGCTGGCTTGGAGCTGCTGCTGTCGATGAACTAGCAGCAGGACTCGTCGAGGAACTCGGTTGTGATTTAGTCGACGGCTGGGTAGAAGAGGATGCTGGTGTACTGTGGTTGCTACCATTGCCGGGGACACGGCGAAGGGCGGCTAATGCTGCCGCTTCTCGAGGTGTGACTGGCGCATCTTCACCCTCGCGCGTTGTTGGTGTAGGCGCAGGGGGAGGCGTTTGCTGCGTTTGGGTATCGTCGGTTGCATTTGTATTGCCGGGCTCCTCTGCAGCGACGTCAAGTGGCCAAGGCTGCCACGCGCCCCCAGGTGCTTGGAAGCCGGGAAACTGAGGCGGTGGCTGCAATGGCTGTTGCGGATTCTGTTGTTGATTTCGTGGTAGCTGATACTGTATGTGATATTGTATAACGACTCCTTGGGGAGGCTGCTGGCCTGCTGGAATGCCAGTATTTTGAGCGGGATTGTTCGGGATTTGCGGAACTTGCTGTCCAGGTAAGACCTGACCCGGCCCTATAGGGGCTTGTGCTGGCGGACCAAATAGGCGCCCTACCAGTCCCAATGGGTTGCCAAGAGGGTTAACGCGATTTTGATTCTGGCCAGGCCCAGGTGGGGGGTTCGGCCTTCGCGGTTCTCCTACTGCAGCAGGTGCAATAGCATTTTGACCCTGAGGGTTTGTGTCAAGCACGGTTCGACGGCTGATACAACTTAGCGAGGATAACATAATATTCGGCGTCAAGTACACACCATGTGGGACAACTCTGTTGGCGCTCTAACCAGGAACGAAGACAATGGAAGTGGAATATATGGCCGCAAGGCAATTTCTTTGGGGTAGTGTTTGGACCATCAGAAGGCATGGTGGGCGTTTGTTCTTGTTCTTGTCCCTGCATTCTGGCCTCGTGAGATATCATTTCTTCTCGACAAATAATGCATGTGTGATCACTCATTGCCGTGAGTTCGTCTGCAGTCGCATTCGGGTACCTTTGATCCATGTTTCTGGTCGCTGTCTGATATCGATGCAGAGCACGAAGTCGCGTGACGAAAGAGCGGGCGGTTATGTAGACATCTCGAACAATGTTCAGAGGTAGGCCGTAGAAGGTGATGATGATCATAAAGAAGACCAAGTAAGTCGTCAGCTTGAGGAAATCTAACCAGCGGGCGTTTACATCAGGGTCTTGGTAGGCAGCAATGTGTGAACGCACCTGTGGCAAGTTCGATATAGAACGTCCACATGCTCTTGTTCTCCCAGGGAGGCGCGTTCTCTCCTCCGCGACGGCCAGCTCGCCTCAGTTCGTAGGCAGATAGCAGATATTTTGAGATTGTGTTCAACACGCTAGCCATCAAGATTCCATACTGAACTTGAATAAGCATGCGGACACTAAAGAGACAGCCGTAAAATTACCTCGCTTGCAAAAAGCACCATGCCGCCAACACCATTTGCAATCGTATTCTCCACAGCGATGAGGAACATGAAGAGGTCCGTCAACCACAAGAATAGGAAGAGAACAGTCATTCGAAGGTGAAACACGGGTGAAGGTCCAGGATACGGTCGTTGGTCCATCTGTAAGAGAGCATAAGGATACAGGGATATGTACATCATGAGAAACGTGTACCCATTCAATTCGATCACTTGCAAGCCAGTGAAATGACTTTACGAAGAGCAGGAATCCAAACATCATGGCGAAGGGTATGTCGAATTCGTCGCGGAAGATAGTAAAGGCGAGCAAAGACTCGGTGATGAAGAACCACAGTCGGTCATACAAACGCTTCCGGTATGGTTAGCATGAAGTGTGTTAATGATACGCGACGAACGCACCTCGACCTCATTGGCTCGCAGTGTCCCAAAGAAGATTCGCTGAATGATATGGCCGCAAAGTAAACTGACGAGAAACCCGAAATTGGCCAATGCCTACTCCTCGTGAGCTGTATGCATGTGTTTCAAATTATGAAGGGATGCGTACCAAGACACTTCGGTTGCTTTTTGAAAGAGAAATTGCTACAGAGTAGAAGTTGCTGTAATTACGCAACGCGTTGGCGATAGTGAGAGAAACGGCGAAAAGAGAGACGATGCTGTAGAGGAGGATGCGATGAGAGTTGAGGGAACCAGCCAGTGCATGTGTTCCATGTCGCAAAACATCGTTAAGAGGCATAGAAGACGATGAGAGACGAGAGTTGAGGTCGGTCGTGACACGTTGACGATTATGTACGCGGAATCCAATGTTATCATATGATCAATCCCGATCAGGGCAGGTTCCGTCTGGGTTTCACTGGTCGGATCTGGGTCGGATGGTCATCCCAAATTCACAACAGGCGCTGAAAATTATTTTGTATTTTGCCAGTATATAACGGTTCGTAACTATATATATTACTATAGACGCCCAAAGCTAAAGTCTCATGCCACGTTGACGGAAATGGAAACCCGGTTTCTCCATTCACTTATATAAAAGGCGAATAGCTGTGCAGTCTCAAAAGTTCAACGTTCAATCCCACCTCTTGCCTTATCTTCTTGCTTAGCCATCACTTTTAGGGTTCTTGAATGTCCACGCCCCCCCTGAAAGTGGCCAATGACAATGGGCTTGCCCCCAAAGCTCCGGCGTCCTCCAAATTTTCGTCTCACCTAGTGATCACCACTATCGCGCTGCTTATTTCTGCAATCGTCCTTGTTGACCCCCCCTCTCTAAATGCTAATACGTATGCATTATGCTCGAAAGATACCAGTGGTGTTTATACGGTAGACGCGGAGAACTCACAGACTCAATGCATTGTTGTCAAAGGCTCATTCATTGCTGACCGTGGTTCTTTCCGTACGTGCATCCCAAGGCTTTCATGCATGGTCTGACGTGGCAAATCCTCATTCATAATTCGCTCCAGAGCACGTCACCGAACGCTGGAACACACTTTCATTGAACAATTTAATTTTCCGGCGCCCGTCTCTAGAGGTTCGCTTCACAAGCCCTGGGGCTATTATCGTTCCGGGTTTGAGTGGTGCGTTTTTCACCGGTATTCGAACGCCACGTTATTGACCACTTGTTACTGTGGCCAGACTCTCACGCGCACATTCTCGAGTATGGGGCCGCCCAACTGCTGCAACTGGAAGGAACAAGTACAATTGAAGGTGATACCACCGCTTATGTTTCTAAGACACCATTTTTACACGTTGATCAGATACGGTGACCCGTGTGCGCGAATACATTCTGTCCAACCCGGAAATTCAAAATGACACCTCTAAATTCATCATCGGTGGTGGCTGGGATCATACAATCTGGCCGACAACTGGTTGGCCTACGTCTGTAAGTCGGGTTTGTCATATCGAAGTTCCCATTCTGATGATTCTCCATGCCAGGCCCAACTAGACGCAGACCCTGTGATCCGTGGACGGCCGGTTGTTCTGCAGAGCAAGGATTGCCACGCACTATGGGCATCGTCCAAAGCCGTCACTGTCAGCCTGCCAATCCCACAAGAGGTTGACGGAGGGGTCATTATCCGTGACGCTGCTGGAGAACCTACAGGTTTGACTCGTGTGCTCCAGTATTGTTCGAAAACTTATTTTTCCAGGTGTCTTCTTGGACAATGCGCAAGACCTCCTCAAACAACCCGAGTTGACAGAAGCAGATTTGCTTCATCGATTCCACGTGGCAGTCAAGGACGCACATGCCCAAGGCTTAACTTCCATACACGATGCTGGTTTCAACCCAGCGTCTTTGGCATTCTTCAAACGGTAATTTACTATGATATAAGTTGAATTTGGATCTAATGTACTTGACTTCTATCTAGTCAGGCTGAACTTGGAACACTGCCAGTCAGTTTTCGCCACTGCATCATTTTATAGCATGCACTAACCAACAGACTGCAGCTCCGAATCTACGGCATGACATTTTTCAACGAAAACGAGCCATACTGGGGAAATCTTACCAAGCCTATCATCGGTTCTGGAAAGGATAGACTGACTACCCGGAGTGTCAAAATTTTTGCGGATGGTAACAAAAAGTTCTTACTCAATCCGAAACAACATATTTAATGCTCACATTTATTTCAGGCGCCCTGAGGACAGGCGGTGCTGCTGTTCGTTCTCCTCTCTTTTTTTTTTTTTTGTTGCCTGAGCAGACATCTCTCCCCAGCTGTACGAGCCATACGAGGACAACCCGTCGACCAACGGATTTATGCGTCTTGATCCGGAGATTCTGTTCAACTACATCCCCAAATTCCTCCAAGACGGCTGGCAAGTGGTGAGTTCTGACCTTCCAGCCACAATGTCATCTCTAAGTTAGGATATGCCAGAATGTTCATGCTATCGGTGACCGTGCCAATGGAATCGTCTTGGATGCGTTTGAGGCTTCCCTGCAAGGCGCCAACGTTACAGCGTTGAGGCCTCGTCTCGAACATGCTCAAATCATGACAGTTGCGGATATGAAGCGTCTTGGAAAACTCGGTGGTATACTTCATTCATCCGTGCAATCCGTACAATAAACTTAACACCGACCAATTACAGTTATCGCCAGCGTTCAACCAACACATGCGTATGTAGAGCGGTCAGTAATCAAGTCTGAGTTACTGACGCATACTTTCCACAGCATCAGTGACATGTGGTATGCTCAAGACCGCCTCGTTAGTTTTCCTTTGTGAAGTGTTTCGAGATGACCTGACATTATGTATGTTTCAGGGCCCCAAACGGGTCAAGGGACTCTACGCATTCCGTTCTATCCTCGATAGTGGAGCGAGAATCACACTGGGCTCGGACTTCCCCGTCGAATCGATGAATCCTCTCTCGGGATTCTATGCTGCGGTCACCCGTGTTTCCTTCGACGGAAAGTCTCCGCATGGACCCGGTGGCTGGTACGACATCTCCCCAAGAACCCCAACTGAATACTGAACCAGAATTAGGTTCCCTGAACAGCGACTTACTCGCAATGAGGCTCTCCGAGGTAACATTGATAATCGTGAAGGCATACTTCCACGGCCTAAAGTATTTTTATAGGAATGACGATCGACCCCGCATATGCTTCGTTCACTGAGAAGACCCTCGGATCTCTTGAAGTCGGAAAACGCGCAGATTATGTGGTCTTGTCCCAAGACATCATGACAGTCCCGTCGAACGAAATTTTGGCGACGAAAGTCTTGACAACTGCCCTGGATGGCGAGGCGGTCTATGAAGCCATCTAATTCCACAATCCTCCACAAAACCTCTGGTTCAGGACCTTCCTCGCCGCGCTAACAAACCAGAGGTTTCATTGTATCATCATATCAAATGGCTTGGTTGGATCCCCGTCCCCTATATGCATGCCCTTGGCCATATTTCTATCTGCTCCTCAGCTTTCATCTTCCACTTCGCCCTCTTTGCAACCCACTCCTTGGCGTCACTTCTACCTCTGCCTCTTCTTCTTTTCCAGCTGATGGTGGCCCGAAGGAGTCAGACATCTCCACTCAATGGTATTTGTTCTGGTTCCGTCGGACTCTCATTTTATACCCTTTAGTCCTGTGTTTCAAACAATTACGGGCCGGGCCTCCCATTTATCGCTTTGCTTACCTACCACACACTATCATCTAACGCTCTTCCTTCCAAGATGGATATTTCGGACTTATTTATTTTGTGACTGGGGACTCTGGGTAACATGACCTTCTCTACTACCCCATGATGGTTATGTTCCGCTCTGTCTCCGTCATATACCATCCGAATTCAATTGTTGTCTATGTGTGCCATGTTTCTATATAAAACGCTGGAAGATTACTGGATTCAATCAAGTCTACGGTACGTCCTCATTCGAGCCCGCAGAATCGATTGTTGAGGTCGAGCTCTTCTGAAAGATGTATGACACAGTCCCGCCAGGAACATCTCGTGTCGTTAAACATTTATCTAATGCAGTGATGTTGTGAACATCGATAGTGGAGAGCAACGTCTCAAGTCGGGACTTTGGTAATGAAAAGCCGTCCCTGTCTGTCGGTAAGTCGTGAAAGTCGATGAGTTTTCGAAGAGCGTCATCCTGAATGTCGTCTCTCGTGGATGCTCTTAAACAGTTAATGTGCTTCCACTCGCCGAGCGCAGCCAACCCGGCTTTCTTCTTTAGTAGATACTGAAGGGTATGAGTGTTCATTCGGCGTGTAAGAGTTCGACTTACCACTCGGTCCATTTTGTCGATGTGCTCAGGTTTGACGTCGCACGCTTTGACGAAACCCTGCTCCGTATCCGGGTCTTCGTCTTCGTCATCTTCCATGGGGGGCGGGTCCTCGAAAACCACGTTGCCCTCACATGGGCATTCAAGGAGGTCATGTGTGTTGCAAGGGGTGTTGGGGTCAATCCTAAAGATATCTCGGAGCTACTCCTCCCATTAGTGCCCACACGCGCAGTGATAGCGGCAGGAAAACTTACGTCCTTTCTTGTGAAGGAGTCACTCTTTGAACTTGACGAGCCCTAAAAGCAGGGAAGTCACGATAAATTATGGAACGGGAGGAATACGTACAGATTCCATCAGAGCTACACCACGTCAGGAGGATATCAATATATTTCAATTGTGTGCGAAAGAAAACAACTTACAACTGCTAAGGCCCAACTTTGTCACT